>SEYY01013742.1:22500-37550 GCA_009176605.1 Armadillidium nasatum
TTTGGTATATTTATTATTTTTATTCATTTTATAAAATCAATCCTCTTACCTAAATAAATCCCCCCCCAGCCTATAAGCATTAACCCAAAGTAAATATATGAACAATACCCAAGAGAACCAGAAGGTTATATATATTTGTCAGATGACTTGCATAACTTTCAATAATAAAATATTGACCACCCTAAGCTATAAAATTGTGTTATATATATCTTTATTTGTAGTTTATTTTATAATAATTTACAATCAATAATATATAAAATTCACTTGCCAGAATTTATTAAAACCGACAATTAGTTTGTGAAATAAGTTTATCACTTTTATAGTATTATTACAACAGTAATTAAACAAACTGTATTTAACAGCAACTGTTTTTATATCTTCGTTTAACACTGCACTTTTAACAATAGTTTTAATGACTTCATAAATTAATATAAGTACATAAGTTTTAACAAATTAGTTTTCATTAAATATGACCACAGTAATTTAACATAACTTTATGAATACTGATTTCATACAATACTGTCTTCATACTCATTTTATTCTTTATATTATTTTTAATACTATCTTATGACGCGCACGTCACGGGGCTAATATTTAAGCTCCCATTTTATAACGATATAATTTTATAACGATATGCGTTTTAATTATAATGAAAAATTTATATTTTAACACATACAAAAACATGTAAATGAATATGTAAATTAAAATGTAATAAATTTATTGAATTTAACTTTTAATTATTTCATAATTTTAATATATATATATATATATATATATATATATATATATATATATATATATATATATATATATATATATATATACTCCACTCTTCATTACTTCCATTTTGAGGGATGACCACCCAACTGCAATTAACTCAAACTAGAAGGGTGGTCAGGGAGCAACTAATTTGTCACCTTAACTAAAAACCTTTACAGCTGTACAGCTAATTCAGATTCAATCAGTGGTTCTTTAATTAAGAAAAAAGTTATGAAATCCCACAAAAATTAAAGTTTAGAGATACATAAAATATTTTTATCTCATTAAAATTTTCCCAAAAAAGCCGAATGATTCCCATGGTTGAGACAGGTTTTGTAAATATAATCAACAGTTTAAAAGTTTGAGTCAAATGAACAGAAAATTGGGGTGGCATAGACACAAGAGTCAACATACATGATACTGAGGAGTGAGAAAAGAGATGGGTGCTTTGGGTCAGTGACAACGATATCCAATTACCCAAGTCCTTAATAAATTGAGTTTTGGGTCAAAATCCTAGATTTTCCAATCGCTATTTACTGCACAAAAATTTTAATGAATGATTAAACATAAAACAATAGCTTACCTTCTGAAATTGAATTAATGTTTTCCAATGCTGCAGCAGCATTTTTGAAGGCTCGAAATCCTGCTAAGTTGACTACTTTCATAAATTTTGTAGAATCTTTGACTGCTTCTTCAACTTGAGGAATAAAAGCCCCAATTTCTTCAAACTCTTGAACCTTAAAGAGGCAGTATCCCACTGCATGTTCAAATAAAACATATAATTGAGTCTGAAAAGTTTACAGAGATTCAGTAATGAATAATAATAAAAATATTTTTTGCTTTAAGAGAAATTTCATTCAAGAATATCTTCATATCTATAGTATACACAGAAGCTTCATAACAATCAGGAAATATTAATACTGGTTTGTCCTATTGTATATGAAAACTAGAATTTTTTTTATAGTTATAATTATAATTTCTTAAATTTATTTTACGCAAAACATTGAAATATGTCTATTCCATTTAAAAAAAAAAAAAATATCCAAAAATTTATGTATGGTTGTATAGTTTTCCGATTTTTTATGGTATATATTTATATATTTATACTGGAATGCTAAGGAGAGTTCTTGGAAATACACAATTATTTTGTGATACAAATTTTTAATTACTAGCTTGAATATATATATATATATATATATATATATATATATATATATATATATATATATATATATATATATATATATATATATATATATATATATATATATATATATATATAGGAACCGACCGGCCCCGGCCCCGGCCCCGGCCAAACCCGGCCATTTTTACTGACCCCGGCCCCGCCCAGCCCCGGCTAAAAATCAGGGAAAACCGGGGTTGCCGGCCGGGGTTAAAATGGCAAATTATACCACAAAAAAAAAAAATTTTTTTTTTTTAAAATTTTCAGCAGATTCTGCTGAAACTCAATGTATATATATACATTTTTTACCGGTAAGAAAAGTCCATTTCTAGCGTTTTTCCGAGTCTATTACGGTTAAAAAAAAAAAAAAAATTTTTTTGTGGAAATTTTACCCTTTTTCAATAGAATGGCGGTGCCAAACCACTTTTTAGAATGAGCTGAAAGTTGGACTATTTATTCAAAATTATATGGGCTACAAAAGCCTCTAATAGACTTTTGTTCCCAGAGTTATAGAAAAAATGTTATAAGCCAAAAACTGACCAACTATAGAAAAAAAAAATTTTTGAACTAAAAAAATCCACCTTTTCAGACAAAATCTTTTTTAAAAAAAAAAACAACTATAACATTTCCTATTTTTGGTGTGTATAGAGGAGGGGTGGGGCTACAAATTCCTCTATGTACTTTATTCGATGAGATTCGTTGGTTTTGAGATATAGCCTTCAAAAAGGTCCATTTTTGGCCAAATTTCAAAAATTCCCAAAGTTTGAGAGGCTATATCTCGCTTCAAACAAAGGGCATTTAAAAATGCACTAAATAAAAATTGTTGCCCTGTTCCTCTTCTAAACAATATTCACAAATAAAAAAAAAATAGTAGGTAGCGTTTTTTTTTTAAATAATTTTTTCCTCCAGAAGGGTACGATTTTTGCAAATTTTTTTTCAAGTGCTTATAACTTTTTTCTAGACGTGATATCAAAAATCTATTCCCACCAATGCAAGAAATTGGGGCAAAGGTATTCAGTTAAATTTTCAGCTCATGTGGACCAGTGGTTTGACCCAGTTATTCATTTTTTTCAACTTTGGGTCCAAATAAGTTTCAAACCGTTATAGACTCAAAAAAATGCTTGAAATCAACTCAGAACTTCGTGAAAAAATTCACATACTTTGAAAATTTCAGCTCAATCAGTCAAATAATAATAAAAAAAAATTCAAACAAAATATAAGAAAATTAAGATTTTTTTCCTTTTCTGTTTCTTTTGACCGCTCCTTTTCTACTAGTGAATGTTCATCTTTGTGTTTTGATTTTAGATACTCCAAAAAGATTTGGTTGAAATTTTTTTTACTTGTAGCACCCGGAGGTTCTCTTCTAATTTTCTGACTGCAGATGTTACATTTAGCTATTTCGAGCCTATCCTGAAACATTGTAAAGTATTCAAATACTGCAGAAGCTGATCTTTTAGCCATATTGACTGAAAGTATAAACAAAATAATAATTTTTAAATAATGCAGCTAAATGATACAAGTTTGATACATAGCAATAAAATAACAATGATATGTATATAATACAGGTTAAATTGATAATTTTATATCTTACATTTTTTCAAACTTTACCTTTGGGTCTTACCTAGGTAAACGTGTTAAATCACTATTATGAATTAGAATATTTTTTTTTTTAATTTTTGTACTTTTTTTAAACTTTAAATATACAAAACTGTAATTTTCTGATTTTTTTTTAGAGAAAATGCATATAATCATTAATTTAAGTGAATGTTGCCTATTCTACTCCTTCCTTACAATTAAATAAACCTTATATCTAATTTTCTTAACCTAAAATTTCAGTGCTTTTGACCTCTTTACAAATTTTAGGAAACCCCGGCCATAACCCCGGCCCCGGCCCCGGCCCCGGCCAAATTTGGGTGACCCCGGCCCCGGCCCCGGCCAAATTCCAGCCCCGGTCGGTTCCTATATATATATATATATATATAATATATATATATATATATATATATATATATATATATATATATATATATATATATATATATATATATATATATATATATATATATATATATATATATATATATATATATATATATATATATATATGGCGCATTCCACGACATCATGCAAAAAAAGAGAAAATTTACACCACTAGGTCTTAGATTTTGCTTAAACTTTGTTTATCTGTCTTTTACCTAAAAACAAAGCAAATGAGGTTAAAAATTTTTTAACATTTTTTGGGTGGATTTTATAGCCCCCCAAAATTTGGAGTTTTCAAAATTTTGGTTTTTTTCAAGAGGTCATAACTTTGGTTCTAGAAGTGATAAACAAAATGCATTCTATGCCAAATTGCCTGATAAACAAGAGTTACTCTAAGCATTTTTTACCTAAAACTTATTTTATTAAAAGTTATAGAACATTTAACATTTGGGGGCTGCTTCCCCCCCTTTAAATTTTAAAAAATTTTTAACCTCATTTTTCTTTGTTTTTAGGTAAAAGACAGTAGATAAACAAAGTTTAAGCAAAATCTAAGACCTAGTGGTGTAATGCTTTGCATGATTTGTCCTGGATTGCTCCATATATATATATATATATATATATATATATATATATATATATATATATATATATATATATATATATATATATATATATATATATATATATATATATATATATATATATATATATATATATATAAGGCTTGGGTCAAATTACAACTACTTGTACAAATTTTTGAGTACTTGCACATGGGGTTTCAAATATCAAAAGAACTTGTATTTGAGCCTAATGTTATTGGAAAAAATTAAATCCTTTCAAGTACATTTAAGTACAAGTCAAATTTTAAAAGTAAAAATCCTAAAAAATATAATTTATCCTGAAAAGGTAAAAGTATTGGTCTGACCCTCAAATGTAAGATTTTTCATAAAAGGTCTTGAATTTGGATAAATCTTGCATTCTTTTTTATTTATTGTTAAATTTTGTTAGGAGGCAGAAATATAAAATAAAACCCACCCAAGCCCAAACTTCTTATATGAGAGCAGGAGACCTAAAGAGAAGAATAGTGCTGCAGGAAAAACATGACAGCAAGTGAAAATCTGTAGTTTGCAATATTCCCACAATGTTCATGTGAAAGAAAGGAACCTCTTGTGCTATGAGGACAATGCAATGGTGGTGGAACGCGAGAGGTCAATCACCACAAGCACCTGTTGTTGTAATACCTTTAGAAAAGAGAGTGCACAAACGTCATAACACAGGCATAAAAGGTCAAGGGAGCTTTAAAATAGTGGACAGTTAATTTGTTTTTCAGCCCTAGACTCAACCCTATCCAAAATAAGGGTAGAACACAATCTTTCCCAACTGTGAGAGCAGTACTTTAAATAAGGATAAGATCCTTTTATAATTGGATTAATGGTTCAATAGAAAAACATTTCCACAACCTGAACAACTCTCTCCTTTCCTTGAAGTCACTTTAGCAACTGTTGTGATATAAAGTTTCCAAGATAATTTATGGGTAATGTTCAAAATAAGAATATTGATACAGATCACAGTTGAGATGAGAGAGATAAAAAAGGAGATAGGGAAATATGGAGGTGTTTTTTGAGAGATGAAGTCGTTTTTAAAATGTAGAATTTGACAAGGTTAAGGTGACCTCATGGGGAAATCCTGTCCAGATTAACAAGAATGGAAAAAGAAAAATGTAGTTGAGAAACAAATCTAGATGCAAAAATAGGTGGAGAATGGCGAGTTGAGCATCAGCATAAAAATGAAGTTAGATGCAGTTAAGAGTGTTGAGAAAGTAGATATAAAGTGGAAGATAGAACAGAAACCGGAGGAATATCACAATTAACAGGAAAGGAAGAAATAGTTATTCCATCAACAAGTACCACCATGGAATGAGAGAAAACTAGATATGAGTAAGCAAAGAGGAAGATGGAAACCCCAATTAACAGAGCTTACAGAGTAGTGACGTGTGCCATACCTGATCAAAAGCTTTGGATATCTTCAAACACCACCACACAAAACTCCCTATGATTCATAAGGACAAAAGACCACAAATCAGGAGATAAAAGAGTAAGACACCAGTTGACCTTAATTGTCAAAAACAATACTGATGATCAAAAAGAAGGGAGTGAGACTCGCAGATAATCCAGGAAATGAGTTGGATTTTCAAGGATTTTAGACAGAATACAGTATAAGTGAAAGTTATAGGATGATAGTTGGAAGGCAGATGCACATTCCCTCAGAACAGAAGAGAGGAATGCCATCTGGTCCCATTAGTCTTAGTGACATTCATAGATCTTAGGATCTAAGTGATCATGTATAATCAAAGTTAGAGAAAAGGGACACCTGAATGGAGGAGTAGGAGGTTAGATGCAAAAATCATTCAAGATGGATGGAATTAGTCGAAAAAAGCGAACTGAAGAGATTTGCCTTCTCAGAAATATTAACTAAAAACTGTATATGAAACGTATGACTGAAATTTCCTTAAGATATGCTATAAATTTTTGAATAGTTTGAGGAAGTGACTGCCATATATTCTGTTTCATTATGCCAATATATCCCTTCTGTTCAAGGACTAAAGTGTCATCTTGAACAGGTGCATTCAAAATATAATTGCACACTGATGTTAGGACTTTAAAAAAAAAAAAAGTGTCTTCTAATATATATATAAAAAAATAATTATCAATTGGCAAGTGTAATAATCCTAGGTTTAAGCTGGACTGGTGCTCTGAAAAGTGATAAGGTAACAGAAGAGCTTCTTTTTTAGTGGCAGAACAGTTCATTTTCAAAAGCAGCAAAAGTTTCTAATATCGTTTTCTAAAGGATATTCTGGGATAAAGTTAAGGAAACCCTTCACTAAATAAGAGAGTTGTTGTTCAGCTTAAAGGATTCCTCAACTCAAAACTCACTAGATGCATACCAAATGCAGGAACATATTAATTATTGAAGATAAATATTTCAGTCAACCATGGATTTCTGAAGAAATAGAGGGATGTACAAAAATGTTGGAAAAATCATAGAGATGGTTTCAACACTGGCAAAACTAGTGCATATATACTTGACTACTCCAGCATCTACTGAACCTAAAGAACCATCAACCTCATGGGTAAAGTCTTTTGTCCTACATGTTGATTGACTGAAAGGTATTTTGAACTACTAATATTTGTGAAATGAAACACTAAATAGAATTACACTTTTAATTTTGACACTTTGGGAAAAAAGAATCAAAAAGACTTATAGAATTAATAAAATCTTAATTATTTTCAAATATATTTTATTAACTATTTACTTTAATTAAATTCATCATATTTTACTTCTAATGTTTGTGAAATGAAACATTAAATATAATTTTTACTTCACAAAATCAAGCATCATGTAATTAATTTCTATTATAGGTAAGGTTTCTAAGTTTGCAGATGATATCATAGTGGTCACCTAAGTAAGGAATAATGATGAATGCATAGAGTTTCAAGGTGATCTACATAGACTTCTTGGATGGACAGATAAGTGACAAATGAATTTTAATAGTAAAAAACGCAAAGTTCTTCATGTACATGACTACAATGAAAGATTTAATTATGATATGAATGGGAATTGGCTTGAGACTGTGGAACAAGAAAAAAATTTTTGTGTGATTATAAGCAGTAGTCTAGAATTTGGTGATCAGTGTTTGAAAGCAAAGAATAAAGATTTTAAGATGTTTGGTATAATAAATTGCAATGTAGTTTACAGAGCAAGCTATATAATAGCTATGTTAGGCCAGCATTAGAGTATTGTGCACAAGTTTGGGCTCCTTATAAAAGAATAGACAGACATGCTGGAGAGTACAACATTGTGCAAAAAGGATGCTTTCTGGCTTCAAGAATATGAACTTTGAGTATAGGTTGAAGGAGAAAAGAATTTTCTTGGTTGAAAGGAGGTTTATCAGAGGGGATATGATACAAGTTTACAATATATTTGCATCTGACAGTAATAGAGATTGAAAAATACTTTATAGTAGACATGGAAGAGAAACTAGATGGCATGATAAGAAAAGAAGTCATGCCATCTCGATGAAAGAAAATATTTTCAGTAACTGAGTTGTTAATTTTTGGAATGGCTTGCCACAGGAGATTGTTGATGTGATTCTCTTGCAAAATTTAAGAGGGGGCTAAATAGATATATGGATGGTTTAGGTATCACATAATATAACTTGACTAAGACAAATTGGTGGGTATATATGAATTTTTAGACCAGCATGTGAATAAGCCTAATGGCAGATTTGTAGTTGGTACTTGCTTCATTCTATATTGCATGTGTAATTAGTTGTATAAATTTTTCTTGTGTACAGTATCAAAATATACTGATTGAGTATAAAAAATTTTTTTACAGAGGTTATACTTTTTTTTTTTTTTTTACAGAGGTTTTACAGTTGGGTGAGATAGGCATTTTTATTTAAAGATTTTTGCATACTCAACCATTTTGCTGCTGCGCATGAGAAAAAAACAATAATTTGAAATTTTTCCAAGAGCAGCAATAAAATGGTTGGATATATACAATAAAAAAAATAATCCATTAACAGCAACAAAATGGTTGGATATATACAATATAAAAATAATAACTTTTGTCATAGATTGTACAGTTGAGTAAGTTACACATTTCTTTATTTAGAAAAATTTTTTGTATACCCAATCATTTTGGTGCTGTACATAGGAAATTTTTTTAAAAAAAACTTTCCATACACAGCATCAAAATTGTTGGATATACAAAAAAAATTCTAAAAAATAATGTGTATCTCACCTAACTATAAAACCTCTGAAAATTTCACAAACTTATCATGGGTGGCAAAAAAGTTATGCCCAAAAATTTTTTGTTTCATGATTATGGATAATCCTGATAATTGGAATTATTTTTTTTTTAATATCATGAAAAGTACAAGTATAACAAAATGAATATCAATGATTTATCTATCTACAGGTAAATTATAGTTATTTTTACAAAGGGAATAGTGCTGGAAAATTTGCATACATTTTGTTCCCATATATTATCATGGGTAGTTAAATACACATCTTCAATATTTGTCAAATATTTCAGTTCAAACATTTATTTTTCTTCAAATACATAATCTATCATACTATTCTTATTCATTTATATTAATAAAAAGCACTACTGATTAGCCATTTTTAAATATTGTGCAGTGGTTAGTTTCCTCCCCATTTCATTTTTTCATCACCATCAATTTTCAAAAATTTAAAAAAAAGTAATTTGTATATTTCCATGTTTTTTTATATAAATATATTCAGAAAGGTTTATATTTCTCAAAAAAGTATAAATAGTTATATATATCATGAAATCCCAATTTTTCGCAACTCCAGAAAGTTGAAATTTTCAAAATTTTGGCTAGTTTTACCCAATTTTATGGTATATATACTGTCAAACTGGGGAAGATAATCACCATCAAAAGTATTTTTTAATAAAAAAAAAAAAAAATTTTTTTTTTTTTTTTTTTTTTTTTAAAAAAAATTATATTCTCAATTTGGATTTTTTTGGTAGAATAGTCTTCATAATGTCTATATTTTGTATAAAAGAAATTTACTAAAGAACAATAACTCCCAAAAATTTCCCTCTTTCCATATAAGGTTTTTTTTTTGGACAAAATTTGAAAAATTTGAAAGGTAAGTGTTTGCATTTAAGATAATGTAATCTTTACTGTTAGATAATATTAATGTTGTTCAAAAATAAGGTAAAACTAACCATAAAAATTTTGCAGCAACTATTTTTTTCCTATCTACATGAAGATTTTCAGAGGTTGCACTATCAGGTGAAATAAAATTTTTTATTTGGTATAATTTTAAAAATTGGTGCTGTGCACTAAAAAAAAATTTTTTTTTTTACATATTCCCATACACAGCAGCAAAATGGTAAATACACAAAAATTTTGTGAATAAAAAAATGTATATCTTGTCTCCCATACACAGCAGCAAAATGGTAAATACACAAAAATTTTGTGAATAAAAAATGTATATATATATATCTTGTCTAACTGTAAAATCTCTGAAAATTTTATTTATATACCCAATCATTTCATTACTGCAAGGGAAAATTTTAAAGTTTTAAAAATTTTCCTGCATGCAGTACCAAAATAATTGGATATACAAAATTTTTTTTTACTGAAGTTATAAAACTGGGTGAAATACATATTTCTTATTTAAAAAGGTTTTTTGAACACAACCATTTTATTACTGTGCATGGGAAAACATAAAAAATTTGAATTTTTCCTTATGCACAGCAATAAAATGGTTAAATATAAAAAAAAATTTTCAGATATTGTACAGTACAGTTGGGCAAGTTACACATTTTTTATTTAAAAAAATTTGTATACACAATCATTTTGGTGCTGTGTATAGAAAACTTTTTTAAAAATTTCCTGTGCACAGCAACAAAATGTTTGGTATACAAAATATTGTTTTAAAAAAACTTGTAACTAACCCAACTAGGGACTGACTGGGACTGGAATTTTGCAGGGGCTGGGGCTGCCTAAATTTTGTAAAGAGGTCAAAAACACTAAAACTTTAGGTTAAGAAAATTAGATATATAACTTTAAATTGATATTTATTTAATTATAATTTAATTACATTCATGTAAATTAATGATTATATGCATTTTCTATAAAAAAAAAAATCAGAAAATTACAGATTTTATATAATAAAATTTTTTAAAAAAAGTACAAAATTTTTTGAATATTTTTTTCCGTTTTTGATTGATAAAATTGATTCAACAGGTTTACTTAGGTAAGACCCTAAGTTAAAGCTTGAAAAAATCTAAGATATTAAATTATCAATATAACCTGTATTTATTACACATATCATTGCTATTTTATTGCTGTATATTAAACTTGTATCATTTAGGTACATTATTTCAAAATTATTATTCTGTTTATACTTTCAGTAACTATGGCTAAAAGATCAGCTTCAGCAGTATGAGAGTAATTTAAAATGTTTCAGAATAGTCTCAAAATACCTATATGTAACATCTGCAGTCAGGAAATTAGAAGAGGACCTTTGGGTACTCAAAGTAAAAAAAAAATTCAATGAAATCTTTATGACAGGATCTAAAATCAAAACACAAAGATGAATATTCACTATTTGAAAATGAGGGGTCGAAAGAAACAAAAGAAGAAAATAAGAAAAAAAATTTAATTTTCTTTAGTTTTGATTTAATCCATCATTAATAAGTATAATTTACCTTTTTAACCCCAGTTTTCCCTGATGTTTATCCAGGTCCTTGGAGGGTCCATAGTGATGACTATGAACTGACCAGGGCCCTAGCCTTGGCTAAAAATCAGGGAAAACTGGGGTTTGCCTGCCGGGGTTAAAATGGCAAAATTATATATACTTAAGGGGACAGTCCAATTTCAAAATTTTTTCTTATTTTCAGCAATTCTCCTGAAATTTTCATTGTAAATTGTTTTTTTTGCCAAGTGAAAAAAATCCATTTCTAGCATTTTTTTAAGTCTATAATTTAAAAAGTTTTTTTATTTAATGTGATGCGTTGGTTTCAAGATATAGCCTTCAAAAAGATCCATTTCAAAAATTCCAAAAGTTTGAGAGGCTATATCTCGCTTTAAATAGCATTTAATAATGTACTAAATAAAAATTGCTGCCTTCTCCTAAACAATATCCAAAATAAAAAATTATTACAAGTTAGACTGGAACTATGAGTAAGAATTTGAAACTAACAACATGGCCTACAAGTTTCTATTTCAACAAGATTGTGGGATCATTGGCATTACAAAATTTTTTGGATAACTTTCATGAATATATATATATATATATATATATATATATATATATATATATATATATATATATATATATATATATATATATATATATATATATATATATATATATAATACTTAGAGAACATTGGTTTTTTGATAGATTGGGCATTTTTATTGGCTATTAGGCTTAATTAACAAAGTAGTTTTTGGTTAGGTTAGGTCTATTTATTGTATGTTAGGTGTAGTTTTACCATTAAGTCCAGGTTAGGTTCAGTTGAACTAGTTTGTTAGATCTAACAAACTAGTTAGACAACCTAAACTTGGTAATATTTTAGTGAAGGGAGTCAAATTTTTTTTCTACTCAGTCTAATTATGAAAACAAAATGATCTTATTTTTTTTTTTTATGGTTAATCAATGAACGACAAATGATTTTGTAAGAAATATTTTTTTTTTTTAATATAAAAATATGAAAATTATTAATTTTCAATATTATGTCAAAAGATCTTCCAATGCTGCAAAAACGCACACAATGACTTAGTCCTTTAAAGGTTGTTAGTGCTTTTATGTTAATGGGTTGCCATTATATATTTTTTACTTCCCACTCAAAAAAATTTTTTTTTGGCAATGAATTAAATGACTATATATATATATAATATATATATATATATATATATATATATATATATATATATATATATATATATATATATATATATATATATATATATATTGAAATATCAATATATCGGTAAAGGTATAGAATGATTTCTGAGTTTTGATGTTTTGAAAATATTGATATGCCTATTCAAATATTTAATTATTTTAATTATTATTATTTAGTTTTCTAGCTTACTTAGTTCGACTTATCATAACCTGAATGACCGAAGTTGCCATAAAATACAGGCCTAACCTATACATGAATGTTGCAATGAGATACCGATTTAAAATCGATATTTCAAAATATTGATATAAAAAAAATATCGAAGCTTAGAATGCTCCTTAACCTAAGCCATATATATATATATATAATATATATATATATATATATATATATATATATATATATATATATATATATATATATATATTAGAGAGAGAGAGAGAAATACGTAAAAATTTTATTACCACCCATGGGTCATGGTTTTGGAAAAACCTGACTTTTACTTACCATATTAAAAACTGATTAGACAAATGATCAGTGTCATGTATTTATGATTTCATTGCTGTACTGCAATAATAAGTTGCAAATGTATGACACACGAACATTTGTCTACAGGGGGTTCCACCCTCATACTCCCTGACCCATAAGTGGTAGTAAAATTTCACATTCTTTCTTCTCTCTTCTCTCTCTCTCTATATATATAATATATATATATATATATTATATATATATATATGAAGGTATAATATATATATATATATATATATATATATTGTAAGGAATTTTCCCTTATATCTTGATATCATACTCATTTACTCTAGTATGTTTTATTAACATATGTCATCAAGCATGCTTTTTCTATGATTTCAGATGTTTTTCATGAGTAATGTTTTGTTTTGATATTGCTTTGGCTTTTATATTCATTATTCATACTTCCTAATCTAGCTCTTATTTGCTTATTTACATGAGTTTATATATATCTATATATCAAGTGCTTTCCTGGATAAACTAAGGTATGGATTTTTACTTTTACTCAATGTATCTATTCTGGTAAACTCAAATAAATGATTAATTATGATTTAATTATTCATAAAGGACTCCAAATCTCTAATTTGACGTGTGTGTTGAATATTTCTTCAAAAAGAGACAAGTAAAGACCTCAATTTAATTGAGGTAAGTTAGGTTTAGTTTTTTTATATAGGTTCTATCAGTAGTTTCATGTATATAATTTGTTATAATAATAATTAGGTATAAAAATTAGTTTTTATAGAGTTCAAAAGAACTATATAGAATTATATATATATTATAGGTTCATGGTCAGGGAGCATTTGCTTCCCCATCTCATATAGGTCCATGGTCAGGGAGCGTTTGCTTCCCCATCTCATATATCCATGGTCAGGGAGCGTTTGCTTCCCCATCTCTTATAGATCCATGGTCAGGGAGCGTTTGTTTCCCCATCTCATAAATATCCGTGTAACCTTCATAATTTTTCAAACTTGAGGAACCTTAATTGATTATAATTGTTGTAATCATCACTAAAAGTACCAAGACTTTATTTGTGGTGTGTTTAAGATTATTTTTTAACACTCTTATTATCACCTCTGAAAGTATAAATAACATTACCAGTGTTTTATACTAAAACATTTCAAGTGTAAAGTGCAGTGTTAATCATATTGTTCCTTGACATACAAGGATTTGTGTGAAACAAAAGACATTGATCTAATAAGGTTTTCTTCATATAAAGGACCAAAAATGAAGGTGAAGTCAATTATATACTTTAAAAATTAATAGAATTAAATATTATTGAAATATATATATATTGATTACATCACTATAAAAACATTAATTTATATTGGAAATATTATCTATTATTGGTATTATTTTTGTGTGAATCTTATAAAATTTGTATACTAGCGCAATGAATCAGTGAGTATATGTATAAATTACACTATTTTTATCAAATGAACTAAAAAGGTTTACCAGTTCAATTATATTAAGGTTATTAAACATTATTTCTGTTTTCACCACCACCCTAAATATATATATATATATATATATATATATATATATATATATATATATATATATATATATATAGTATATATATATATTTTATTTATTATACTTTATTAAATCATTTTATTAACTTGTTTATTATTTTTCCCACATGTAAGTATAAGTGTGTTTAGAGGATTACCTTTCTATGCTTGAATTCAGGTAAATATCATACCATTAATTGTTCCTCTTATACTTTGCTTGCATGTGTGGACACTATTATTTGTTCTAATTCTATATATTTTATTTTTTTTTGCTTGAGTGTTGTGTCGCATGTTTTCCTACATTTAAGAAGCTTACCTTTTTCCTTTGCACTGGTTGTGTGGTCTCAGAAGAAATAACTTCTCTCTGAATTGCCTATCTATTTATCATCTCATCAATCATTTCTTAGGAATTAGCACTGGTACGTAAAACTTATTCTTATTATATTTTTTTTAATTGGTATAAGTTCAGAGACAGTTGTAACTGTAGAAAGTTATTGAAACTTTCCCTTGGGGATATCGTTGTTCCCAAATTGTGTGTGAGCTACAAATTGGTCAACTGACCCTCGTGATCAATAATCACCATAACTTTACTTTAAACCCCCAGTTAAAATAATAACAATATATATATATATATATATATA
>SEYY01013743.1:5000-13831 GCA_009176605.1 Armadillidium nasatum
TAATTATAATGATGGTTTACTTTTCAAAATCTATTTTATTAAGCAACAATAATTTTCATCATTTAATTTGTAATTTTAAAAAAAAAAATTTTTAAAATTTTTTTGTTTGTATTTACGAGTATATATATATATATATATATATATATATATATATATATATATATATATATATATATATATATATATATATATATATATATATATATATATATATATATATATATATATATATATATATATATATATATATATATATATATATATATATATATATATATATATATATATATATATATATATATATATATATATATATATATATATATATATATATATATATATATATATATATATATATATATATATATATATATATATTAGGGATGGAGTGAAGTATCGGTATCGGTATCGGTATCGGCAAGTATCGGCATATTTTCCGATACCGGTATCGGTATCGGTATCGGCAAAATTTTTGGATAAGAGTAAAGTATCGGTATCGTATCGGTATCGGTAGTAGTATCGGCATATTTTCCGATACCGATACCGGTATCGGTATCGGTATCGGTATCTGGTAATTTTTAGGTATCGGTATCGGTATCGGTATCGGTAAAAATTTTGGTATCGCTCCATCCCTAATATATATATATATATATATATATATATATATATATAATATATATATATATATATATATATATATATATATATATATATATATATATATATATATATATATATATATATATATATATATATATATATATATATATATATATATATATATATATATATATATATATATATATATATATATATATATATGAATGAATGAATAATAAATTGATTCTATTTTATAGGTGAAATCACTTTAACAAGAAATTCAGCATAAAACAAACAGAATTTAATTAAGCCTGATAGTGTTTGTTATGCTACAAATTCTGAACGATTACAATAATGACAGAAATGGAGGACTATTAAAAAAAAAAAAAAAAAAAAAAAAAGAAAAGGTTTTTTTTTTTTTTTTTTAAATTAAAAATTATTCAACTTAATGTCGTTTCCCTGCAATTCATTAGTGATAATTGTCCATTCGTAATGCATTTGATTTAAAGGAGGATAAACGGGCTTAGAAACGCTCGAACAAATTACATTCCCTTTTAGAATGGTTAACTCAAGATTTAGATATTAATTAGGTCTGTATTTGGAGCTTCAATCTTATGGATCTATGGAAAGCTCTCTCTCTCTCTCTCTCTCTCTCTCTCTCTCTCTCTCTCTCTCTCTCTCTCTCTCTCTCTCTCTCTCTCTCTCTCTCTCTCTCTCTCTCTCTCTCACTCTCTCTCTCTCTCTCTCACTCACTCACTCACTCTCACTCTTACTCACTCTTTCTTTCTTTCTCTCTCTCACGCTCACTCACTCACTCATTGTTGCTCACTCTTTCTTTCTCTCTCTCTCTCACACGCTCAATTACCTACTCTTACTCACTCACATTCACTCTCTCTTTCTCACGTTCACTTACCACTCATTCTTGCTCACTCATTTTCACTCTCTCTCTCTCTCTCTCTCTCTCTCTCTCTCTCTCTCTCTCTCTCTCTCTCTCTCTCTCTCTCTCTCTCTCTCTCTCTCTCTCTCTCTCTCTCTCTCTCTCTCAAATAAATTTTAATTTACCTCATTTTAATAAATCTAATTAATTAGTGGTAGCATATTAATTATTCATTTTAACTCATTGGCTTTTGAATTTCTGTCTTTTCATTTATTATACATAAAACTCAAATCGTTCCATAAACATTAATATGCCTCTTACATATATATATATATATATATATATATATATATATATATATATATATATATATATATATATATATATATATATATATATATATATATATATATATATATATATATATATATATATATATATATATATATATATATATATATATATATATATATATATATATATATATATATGATATATATATATATATATATATGACAGGTAAATGGATTGAGGGTATATGTGGTTTGAGGAAAGTAGATAGGATTAGGAACGAAAGAATAAGGGAGATGTGTGAATGGAAGAGGAAAATTTTGGGCATAGTGGAGGAGGGTATATTAAGGTGATTTGGACATAAGTGTAGGAAGAAAGAAGATAGGATATTGGGTGGAAGAATAAGATCAGGGGTGCTGGAAGGAAAGGAGAAGGAAAGCCAAAGTGGAGATTGATAGATGGGATGAGGGAGAGGTCTTAGTGTGGAAAAGGGTAGGAGAGTTGTTAGGGACAGAGCTGGCTGGAGGGCGGTGATGAAATGGAATGCAAGATAAAAGGTGTGGGTATATTTGTGTGAGGGAATTTTGTTTGGCACCACTCCACGAGAGTGGGAAAGATGGTTAGTGAAATAAATAAGTAATATAAATATACATATATATATATATATATATATATATATATATATATATATATATATATATAATATATATATATATATATTATATATTATATATATATATATATATATATATATATATATATATATATATATATATATATCCACGACACTTGATGGGGAAATGTTGATTAAAATGTAAATGAAAAGTTTCTAACTAATTTAAGATTTATTTATTGCTCTCACCAGTTCCTAAGGAGTTTCAACAAAGGATAACAGAGAAAAAGAGTGCTAGAGATAGTCTTACCATTCTCTCAGAGTCTTCGAGATTTGATCTTTGGCATTTTCATGAATCTTTTGCTGTTGTGCTAGACATATCGATAGAATCTAACACAAAGATTTGATTTTTAAACTTTCCTCTTCCGTTATCTATCCGGATACCTCCATCCTTCTTGATTTCCTTTTCGATCATTCGATAGCAGCTGTTGTAGACGACCATCATTCATCTTTTATACCTATAAATAGTGGTTCTCTTCAGGGTTCTGTTCTATTACCAACTCTTTCTTTTTCTTTCTATTAATGATCTCTTTTTTCTAGACTAGTCTCATATTCATTTTTATCTTAGTAACACCATGCTTCATTATTTGCTTCAATTTAGGACATCACACTCAGCAGTAAATGGTTAATGCCAGGAGAGTGACTTTGTGGCAGCCGACCTCTGGTCTTTCTCATATCTCTTATTGGGGGAAAAAGAACATGGCTGTTTTCAAAGTCTCAAAAATCCAGATCCTTTATTTGTCAACACAAGATAATCTTACACACAACTAAAATATCTTCGTAAACACTATTCGAATCTTCTGTTCTTAATATTTATAGTGTATATTATCCTCTTGATCTTTCTTGGAAGAATCCTATAATCTCTCTCTAAACAAGATTCTTAAGGGTTAGATGTTTTGAGGAGTGTTAATCAAGCCCAGTTGTTGGCTCTGTATAGAGACATTGTTCGCCCTTGTATGGACTTTTCATCACGCATCTGTGGTAGTTCTATGCAGAATTCACTTTCTGATAAGGTGGAGTCTAGGGCTTTTCGTCTTGTCAATTCTCAATTTTGAAGTTGTCTTGTTTTATCACTCTCCCTGTATTATCACTATTACAATGGCAACTGTTCTTCTGAATTCTCTAGTCTTGTTCTTGTATCAAGCCCATTCTTAACCTCTATGCTCAGTCTTACATGTACTCTACTGGGTTAAATGTGGAACAAAGTCCTTTTATTTATATTTCTAACTTCCTTTTTTAACTTACATCGGAGTATGTCAGCCATTAATTTGATCTTGATTTTTTCCCCATAACTCCTGAGGAATTTAGTAGGTTGGAGGTGATATATATATATATATATATATATATATATATATATATATATATATATATATATATATATATATATATATATATATATATATATATATATATATATATATTATATATATATATATATATATATATATATATATATATATATATATAAATAGTATAGGTAGCGACTTCGACGGGTGCCAGATTTCGAAAATCTGGCAACCTAAGCCAGAACGGGATTTGATTTGCAAGGCAAATCACTCCGCTCAAATTGACCTCACGCTCTTTCCTGACACCATTTTGGAGGGTTCAACCCATTGAAATTGACCTCAAGTTTGGGGAAGGGGCCCCCGCGGGAGCCCCGTGAACCCCCCGAAAAATGGTATCAGGAAGTTGCCTGAGTTTGCAAAATCGCTGCGTTCACCTCACTCTGCTCTTTCCTGTTACCAATTTTGGGGGGTTCAATCCCATTGAAATTGGCCTCAAGTCTGGGGAAGGGGCCCACGTGGGGGCCCAGTGAACCTCCCAAAAATGGTATCAGGAAGTTGCTTGAGTTCGCAAAATCGCTGCGTTCACCTCACTCTTTTTCCTGACCATTTTCTTTGCGGTTCAGTTCGGCTGAAGTTGACTCGAATTCGGGGGTCTAGGGTCTATGAACCGACAAAGAAAATGTCAGGAAGGTCCCTGAGAATGCAGGATTGCACGCAAATGCAGAAAAGACCGTTAGGGACAGGTTGCCAGATTTCGAAATCTGGCACCCGTCGAAGTCGCTACCTATACTACTTATATATATATATATATATATATATATATATATATATATATATATATATATATATATATATATATATATATATATATATATATATATATCTCCTCCGGAGGGTTAAGGTTGAAATAATACTAAATTCCTTCGAGATGGGAAAATCCTGTCCTGAACGAAGGAGGTCGACATATCCTGATACACGGCTTTGAAAGTAAGTAAGTAAAAGGAAGTTAGGAGAACAGATAAAGGAGGTCTGTTCCAGACTTTACCAGTATAGTATATGTAAGATTGAGCTTAGCGGATAAGTCAAGGGTTCGAGAGTTGGATAGAGAAAGGATGACATTGTTAAGAAATACTTGTTTTATGAATCCTTCTCAATGAAGGAGATATGCGACGAGAGTTAAGAAGAACAATTTCCATAGTTGTGTGCAAAATTGTGCCGAGTGAGAGAGAGAGGAACTGAGTTTTGATGCAATGAAAACAATCATGTTTAATCTAACCAATTTGGAATGATAGATAAATCAGAGGTTAGTTGATCAAAGACTATTTTCCTTGCGTCTATTAACTGTTGATGTGAGTGAGGCCTTTCAAACTGAAAAGAGCAAAGAAGAGTGGAGTCATCAGCAAGGGAACGGATAGGAATTAGAGTCGCAAAGAGAATGTCATAAATAAAAGCTGAAAAAGTGTTGAAGATAGGACAGAACCCTGAGGAACATCACTATTAATAGAATTAAAGGAGGAACTTCGGCCGTCAACAACAGCTATCATAGAACGACCGGAAAGGAAATTAGTGAGAAGATCACAGAGAGAAGGATAGATACCGAAAGAGGGAAGTTTAAAAATCATAACTTTGGGCCTGTGTATTAAATATGCTGAATGTATCAGCGAACAATTCGAAAACAAATAGTGGTTTTAGTTTGAATATTAAGGTGTAAGTGAGCTTTACAGATCTCTTGATGTAATGTCTATTAAACAATTATATAATAAAAACCTCGCTGATTTATATGACACAATAAATGGATCTTCCATATTACTAAATAAATTGATGCTTGATATCTGCTGACAGCTAGAGATATATATATATATATATATATATATATATATATATATATATATATATATATATATATATATATATATATATATATATATATATATATATTATATATATATATATATATATATATATATATACGCATGGCACAATTAACCTAGAGTAGCAAATAATAGAATTTTCCCAGGCATTAGTAATACCTTTCATTTTTTTTTTTTTTTTTTTTTTTTACATATAATAACGTTAGAATGTTTTAAATTCCTAGCTCTCTATATCTTTAATATTCTCTCGTAATTCTCACTGCTATGTATGTATGATAACAATGTCTGTATTTTATTGACAACAGATGTAAATTAGTAATACCTAAGACTTTAGATCCGTTTAGAGTATATATATATATATATATATATATATATATATATATATATATATATATATATATATATATATATATATATATATATATATATATATATATATATATGAGTATATTATGGTCCGTAAGGAATGTAAGGTAGAATTCTAAAAGAGAGGAGTAGCAGTATTGTAAAGCGATCTATTGCTTTAGAGAGGTACCTGGGGGCAGGAAAAACGGCATATGTGATGTCCATTTTAAAAAGGGTAGTAAGGAAGATTCAGGGAACCATAGGCCAGTTAGTTTAACATCTCTGGTTACGAAATTTTGGAAAGTTACCGAAATGTTATATAGAGAAGCATTTAGATGGTGACAAGATACTATATAACTCCCAGTATGACTTTAGAAAGGATAGATCGTGTCAGACAAATCTACTAGAATTTATGGAATATATTACTAAATGTATAGACAGGGATGGATCAGTTGATGTCATATATTTAGACTTAAGCAAGGCTTTTGGTAAGGTACCCAATGTTAGGTTGATGCAAAAGTTGTGGAATGGTACACAATAGGATTAAAGAGTGTTTAAAGAACAGAAGGCAGTGTGTAATACTTAATGGTAATAAGTCATTATGGAAAACGGTGAAGAGTGGGGTCCCACAGGGTTCTGCAGGGACCACTTTTTGTTCCTTATATATATATATATATATATATATATATATATATATATATATATATATATATATATATATATATATATATATATATATATATATATATATATATATAGAAAAAGGTCTTAAATATAAGTTTTCTAAGTTTGCAGATAATACCAAAGTGGCTACCTCAGTAAAGAATAATGATGGATGCATAAAGCTTCAATGTGATCTAGATAGACTTCTTGGTAGGGCAGAGAGGAGGCAAATGAACTTTAATAGTAAAAAATGTAAAGTTTTTCATGTAGGTTACTCAAATGGAGGGTTTAACTAGGAAATGAATGGGGGGGGGGTGGCTTGAAACTGTGGGCCAAGAAAAGGATTTAGGAGTGATTATTCGCAGTAATCTGAAGGTGGGTGACCAATGTTTGGTAGCAAGGAATAGAGATAATAAGATGTTAGGTATAATTAATCGCAATGTAGTTTACAAGAGCAAAGAGGTTATAAGCATGCTATATAATATATATGTTATGCCATCATTGGAGTATTGTGCATAGGTTTTGGCTCCTCATTCAAGAAAAGACATAGATATGCTGGAGAGAGTCCAACGTAGAGCAACAAGGAAGATTTCTGGCTTTGAAAAATAAGAGCTATGAAGAGAGATCGAAGGAGTTAGGAACGTTCTCGGTTGAAAGGAGATTTCTCAGAGAGGACATAATACAAGTTTACAAAATATTTTCATCTGGCAGTAATACAGAGATTGAAAAGTACTTTTTAGTGGAGCGTGGAAGGGTAGCTAGAGGACATGATAAGAAAATTAAAAAGATGCCATGCCATCTCGATCTAAGAAAATACTCGTTCAGTAATAGAGTTGTTAATTTTTGGAATGACTTGCCACAAGAGATTGTTGACTGTGATTCTCTTGTCAAATTTAAAAAGGGGCTAGGTAGATATATGGATGGTTTAGGTATTATATAACTTGACTAAGTCAATTGGCGGATATATATGAATTTTTAGATCAACAGATCAACCTATGACTAAGCCTAACGTTAGTTTTTTGTAGTGGGTGATGGTTCATTGAATATTGCATGTATAATTGAATTAGTTTTATTTTTTTTTGCATGAATGAACTGATAACTAGGGGTAGGATAGACCTATTCTTTTGTGCATGTATAAGTATTGTTATTTTTAGTATTTGTTTTGACAGGGACAATCACGATATGCACTTGTGACTTCTAACTGTCTCTATTTTTCCTATGTCTCCTATTATATATATATATATATATATATATATATATATAATATATATATATATATATATTATATATATATATATATATATATATATATATATATATATATATATATATATGAAGATTAGTTTCTTACAAATTCAGGTATTTAGCAGACACATGAAGTTATTTAAAATACTTCATATATAATGGAATTCATCATCTAAAGGCATATATATATATTATATATATATATATATATATATATATATAATATATATATTATATATATATATATATATAATATATATATTATATATTATATATTATACCTTTCACTTAACAAACACACAAACACATATACACACACACACACACATATCTACACACCAATCCCTTTGTTTTCAAGATCTTACTTGCCGAAATACACCTCTTGTTATATAAAAGCTTCTTTAATATATCATACTGTTTCTATTAATTATCTTTATTCTTTTCATCAACACATTCGGTACTTTTAACTTCTCTTATACCTATCTCATACTCTCAAAAGCCCCACAAACACGCTTATACACAAACAAACACATACACAGTATACAAGCATGCACAAACGTATTCAAACATACACACACACCCTCGCAATCATGTGTTTCTATGTCAATGGTTTTCATTTTCATATTATTCTATATCGTTCCTCTCTATTATTATTACTTTTTATTATTATTATTATTATTATTATTATTATTATTATTATTATTATTATTATTATTATTATTATTATTATTGTTATTATAACATGTTAAACGCTCATAGAAGCGCATGCATGCAAACACGCACGCACACACACACACACACACACACACACACACACACACACACACAAACTTATTTGACTCCTTAGAGAGGTGTAAGATAGTTATTCGTTTAAGAACTTCGTGCTTCTCACGGTAAACCCACACGCACACACACACACACACACACGCACATACACACACATACACACACACGCGCGCGCGCATATAAATAAATATATA
>SEYY01013744.1:0-5000 GCA_009176605.1 Armadillidium nasatum
TAATAAGAATTTCAATTATGAAATGTATGGGGAATGGTTAGAGTCTGTGGATAAAGAAAAAGATTTGGGTGTGATTATTAGCAGTAGTTTGAATGTGTCAGAACAATGCTTAGGAGATAGGGAGAACTAACAGAATGCTAGGAATTATAAATCAAAATATTAATTTAAAAGTAAGGAAGCAATCTATAGGATCTATAATGGTTATGTTAGACCAATGATTGAGTACTGTACTCAGGTTTGGGCTTATCTAAGAAAAATATTAATATGCTGGAGGCAGTGCAGCAAAGAGCAAAAATAAGAATTTTTGGAATTGAAAATAAAAGTTATTGAGATAGGCTCAAGGAATTAGGGATATTTTCCATTGGAAGAAGGTATCTTAGAGGAGATATGAATCAAAATATTATCATCTATTGACAATATAAATGTGGGTAAGTCATTTTCATTATCACATGGACTCTCCAGGGATTTAAAAAAGATAAAGAAGGAAGCTTGCCATCTGGATGAGCTTTTTCAGCAACAGAGTGGTTCATTTTTGGAATGATTTGGGAACTGTAGTATTCACAGCAGTGGATTTTTTTCATACGAGACCAGGTTGCTTAAACTAGTAACATATCTACATGTTGCCAGTTCAACTGTAACTACCCGTAGGGATTTGAAAATAACAACAAAACCTATAACTTTCTAGTACAACAAGGTTGCTGGATAGGGACCAACTGGGGTTGGAATATTACCAGGATTGGGGTCTCCCAAATTTGGCCGGAGCTCTGGCCAGGGTAATATATATATATATATATATATATATATATATATATATATATATATATATATATATATATATATATATATATATATATATATATATATATATATATATATATATATATATATATATATATATATATATATATATATATACAGGGGACTACAACGACCTTGGCGCCGCCACCTCTTTAATCCTGAGTAACATGCTAACTTTAAAACTTCTTAAGCCTAAGAAATACAATAATTGAAATGTAAATAACTACTTTTTTTTCATTTTAAATTTTGTCACAATCACTTCGCTGCATGCGTAGTTATATGGTAAACTTTGTAGTTATTAACAAAACTATATATTTTCGTTTCACCTACTAAATAACTTTTTGTTTACTTTGGCGGGCTTCAACTGCGTCACTTTATGGCATCGGCCCTTAAGGAATTAGAATAAATTTACCATAGTCTACATTACTCAATAGTTTTCAAATATCTTTTAATTGTAATATATATATATATATATATATATATATATATATATATATATATTGTAAGACTTCCCTGTGATAATCCCACAGTAGAAAACAAAAATAATAATAGTTGTGGTAAAACTCACGTTTAGTGTTGAATCCAAAGGTGAGTTGATGATTTTCTTGAAGATGTTCAATGTGGTTACTCAGTCCTCTTGATGGACGGAGGCGTTGAAGGAGTTTGAAGTTGAAGAAGTTGAAGGTGCAATCTGAATTTTTTTTACGAACAGAAGCCCTCAGGACCTCTGCTAGGGCAGTGCGGATCAATAAAAGGAACAGCTTTGGCAGATTTAATAAAAATTCAAAGACAAGGTCATTGAAAAACAAAAAAAACAAAATCGTTTAATAGTTGAAAGATGGCTAAGGAATATGAACAAGAAATAATGCTGCTATCAGAGTTCGAGCAGAACAATAAAGAAAGGTCTGTTGATGAAGAGCAATGCAGATAAAGGGTGTTAGGTTGTAGAGAACTGACGGGTATATCGGTTTCTTAATGACTATCAATTAAGAAAACAACCGTCGTCAATTCAATAAAAGAAGGTGGACTAGGAAATCGACTGATGATTTTAGTAGTCCAGAGTTGAAAATAAACTCCAAAGTTGAAACTAAAAATCAGAAAAATTTATAAGATATTTTGATAAATTTATCAATTAAAACTTTTAAGACAAATAATTGCATCAACTCACGTATTGGCCAGAGTGGTTGGCTCCAATACTTGAATTAAATCTTTATAGTTGAGAGTTCGTAAAGGTATTAATTCTTGTAGTTTTATTTTCAACTTAATTTGTGATAGTTATTTTTATATTCAAAGTAGAGTTAATTTTATGTTAAATTTTAATTAAGTTATAAAGATAGTTACCTAGTGAAGAAAATAAAAATTAGAAAAACAAGCTACAAAAAGGCAAAATAATTATCTGTCAATAATAATCCCTCTTCTTATTTTCGTGGTCGATCATCAGTTTCTTTCTTCACCAATAACTATTGGGAAGAAAAGAATAAGAACGTTAGAATGGCACATTCTCACACCCCCTTACCAAAGTTGGTCTCGGTTATTTAGAATGACCAACTTTATAGATGGCAAGTGGTAGTGTGAAGATGATGTCGTGCCAAGGAAAAAGTTGATCATGAAGAAGATTGGAGTGTTTTATTGAAGAATGACTGAAGGTCCCTAACAACCAAAATACATCTCACCCCTCTAAACCTAAGTAAAGAACAATCCAGAGACGAACAGTTATTATTATCATTTTTCACTCCGTCATGTGATTATGATGATTCGGAGGAAGTTAAAGGTTGTTCGTCCATGGCCATGGAATCTACGAACGCTTAAGAGATTTATAACCCTTGTCTCCGAATTACAAATTCCATGTGATGACATTGGATGTAAGAAAATGGGTGAGATGCTGCCCTAAGAGTAACAAGTTCGCGCCTGAGTTGCACGAAACAAAAATGTTGGTCTCATTTATCTGCTTTAGCTGTTCCTTTATTCTTTCCAACACCCCTACCTCTGAGGTGCCTAAGAACAACAGTCCTTGCATCTTGTCTACTCTCAAACTGAAAAACATTATATTCTTATAGAACATATAAAAATTTTACAATAATATAAGCAGTATTTCATTATATGCATAATATTTCATTTATTAGTATTATTTTTAGTTAATTAATATTTTTCTATTAGTTATTATTTTTACTATTAATATTATATTACTTAGAAAAAAGGTAGAAAATTTTTTTTTTTTTTTTTCCAATCTAAATAACATCTATAGTAGTGTTTTAGTATAATTTGGGTAGTATATACCTAATATTATATTTAACAAACTAAAATATATAAAGTTTATTAATTTAAACAATTACAGTAGTAATTTTAGTATTAAGTTAGTATAGATCTAATAATTATTTTATTAACTAGAAATACACTACTTTATATATCATTTTTATTTAATATATTTCTTTTTATTTTCACTCTTATCACAATTTTTACATCACTTTTATTTTTATCACCACTTTTAATTTATCATTCACTCGCACTTATCTTTTTCTTTGCGTTGACGATATTCCAATGGGTGATTTATGATGTGACTATGTTGTGGGGCGTCTCCTTGAGATCGTAATCGTCGTGGAGAAGGCTCTTCCTCAGGCGAATCCATCCTCGTTAAACCGGTGATGTTCATCTGTTGCTCTTCATCCCTTGACGATGATTCCACAGGTAGTTGTATTTCCATATAATCTTCCTCTTCAATGAAAAACCCCTCCGGATCAAATCCTTCAAACGATTCAGCCAAATTACCACCGAACTCATCGCTGAAATCCAGTTGATAATAATTGTCAGGTTCTTCCATTATGGTGGAAAGAGCCTTAGGAACAAATCCTTCAAATGAATCCTGTTCTACCGAATAATCTAACGGACAAAATCCTTCAAATGATTCGTTAATTGTTATGTTGAACAGATCCTCTTCTTCCTCCTCTTCTTCTGGAGGTATCGTTAGGTCTGTTTGGGTAAATCTTGAGATATTAATGTCGTTTACGTTAGATATTTCGGCTGATCTGTCTGATCCGGAGTTTACCCGATAATCTGCATTTATTTCCATCGTTAAGTCAAATGATTCTTGTAAAACTTTATATGAGTCAGACAAGAAAGTCGAATAATCGGCGTTGATCAATTTAAAAATCTCTTCCTGAGCTTTCATCTGCCGTCTCCTCAACTCCTCCGACAGGTGATGATCCTCTTCTGCTAATTGATAGGAAAAATCATCGTCGTCCTCATCGCTGTCGTCCTTCGGTGAAACCGTTGGATTCAGCTCCGTGTCCGGCAATGACTTTTCCCCAAATATCTCCCCCTGTTCTTCGTTGATTTCCGCATTCTCTAGTTGATGATATTGATTCTGTTGTTGTACATGTTGATTCTGTTGGTTTAGTAGTTGTTGTTGATTCTGTTGGTGTTGGCGGAAATAAGGATTTCTTAAGAGATATCGGGGAACATCAACCCATTTTCGGAGTTGTGAACGATCGGATACTGATGAATGCTCCCTTAAACAATTTGTGGAAGTTAACTCCGTTACAAATTGGGGACTCCTTATGGGAGTAGTTAACCCTTCAACCGTGACTGGCCCCTCAGTCACGGGGTCAATTAGTTTAAAGGTTGCTCTTGATTTCGCACAGGCAAACCTCCAGTGGCATTTCCATTCTCCGCCGTTGATCGTCTTGAAGAGTGCGAATTGGTTCGTATCTCTCCTTGATTTGGTGGAGAATTACTTTGTTGTCTGGGTCTTCGGTTTCTCCATTCCGGACAATGTTTACCCACATGACCGTATTGGTTACATACGGGACAATTCTCCGAAAACCGTCGTTGTTGTTGTTGTTGTGGTTTTTGTGAACACTTGTAGGACAAGTGCCCACTCTTTTTACAGATGGAACACTTGTTGTTGAGTATGTAACAAGTGTCCTTAGTATGCGTATCTTTATCGCAAAAACTACACCACTGGTTGGTTTGACTTTGTGAAGTTTGTCGCCGTCGATTATCCTGTCTACGGTCATCCGACCGTCCCGAAGAGCTGGAACTTTCGCTACTTTTACGTTGCTTGTTGTCCCGAACGAACTTGGGACTGCGGTTTCCCGTAGTTTTCTTTTGACGTCTTTCTTTTCCTGATGACCGTTTCTCGACTGGTTTTTGTGGAGGCGGTTGGGCATTGGAAGAACTATTCTTCCTACGTTTTACCACATCCG
>SEYY01013744.1:12500-27500 GCA_009176605.1 Armadillidium nasatum
CCCCTATGATAAGTACCACATGAGAGTAACAATGCACAAGTTTTGTAACTAACCATTATTTTTCATCTGGTGTTACAATAAATTGAACATAGGGCCAAATATTACATTTTCTTTGCCAGATAAATTATTTTTGTAAACTTTTGGTGTTACTTTTGTTTATGTAACAAGAAACATGAGTATTTTTATTTTGTAGAAACTACAATTGTAAAATAAATGTAAATGCATTACAGAATTGTTATGTGGTCTGTTAACTGATTTTCACCATTTTTGTAGAGAACACAATAAATATAATAAAAATATGAATAAAATCGAAAACATACTGGAAATGCCTATAACATCATTTTTATGTAGTAAATATATATAATTTTCACCAATTATATTTGTCCTTAACTATGTGTATATAAAATATACACAGTCATGGTTGCCAGAAACTAATGAACCACATCTGCTATAATTTTAATATCGCCAGAATGTAAAATATATTTTGTAGACTAAAACTTACAAAAGATTTATATATATATATATATATATATATATATATATATATATATATATATATATATATATATATATATATATATATATATATATATATATATATATATATAAAATCAAAATATGTTAATATCTAAGCTGTTTTAAATTTTTAAATTTGTTTATTTACATACTGAGATAGCCAGTGCTGTCCAGGTTAGGCCTATTCTCTTGCCATACGCATACATTTACCTTTCAAGCTCGGGTTAGGTTGTTGTTCTAGATCTAACTAGGTTGACTTAACAAATTTGTTTGTGTTGAAGATGTAATAATTGGTGAAAAGTATAGATATTTGCAGTAGGAAGAAATTGTTATATGCCTTTGATATTTACTTTTGATTTTATTCTTTTTATAACATTTACTATGTTCTCTGTAAAAATAATGGTAAATCAGTTAACAGGACCACGTCACAAAAGAATTTTCATATACAGAAAGAAGTATAGAAAATCAAATTAGTTGCTTAAAATCTCGAAAAACTGGAGAAAATTAATAAATTAAACATGCTATTAAAGGAAAAGCTACCTTCTTTTGATTATTATTTTTTTTTCAAATTTCAGGTATTATGCAGTTTGTCTCATTACTGGTATTTAGTCGTTATTAAAATACCGTATAAACTACAAATGTAATTTATACTTAAAACTATTTTATTTTTATGGAAATTCAAAACGATAACTTTAAATATAAAGTATTAAAAATCCATTTATGAAACTATAACTAGTCCAATACAAAAAATATTGAAATTAATAATAGTACTTAATAGAAATTATTTACAGTTTTATACTTTCTCAGTTTTATAATAATCAAAAGTATTGTAGCTATATATATACTTAAAAAGTACATTTTAGCACCTTTTAATTTTTTAATTCATCCTTTAATTAATTTAATTTTCATTTACAAAAAATAAAAATATGATATTCATATTTCAATGTTTTGTATAAAATAATAAATGATAACTATAACTCAGAAAATTTTCCCCCTTTTCAGAGATTTTTTTTTTTTTTTTTTACAAAATTTAAAAAATTTTCTAAGGTCTGTCCCCCAAAAAATATATTGTATGTAAAAAACGATCTTAGAGGATTTGAAAAATACAAAAGGTAAGTTTTTGCATTTAAAATAATGTAAATTTTTTTACCACTCAGAAAATATATTAATGTTCAAAAGTGGGATAAAACTAAGCAAAAACTATTTGTAAGTAAGCATTTTTTTTTTTCCACCAATCTACATGAAATTTTCAGAGGTTGTACAGTTATGCAAAATAGTTTTTTATTTAGTAATTTTTGTGTACCCATCATATTGGTGCTGTGCATAAGAAAATATTAAAAATTTTCCCATACACAGTACCAAAATGATTAGATATACAAAACTATTTTTGAGGGTTGTACAGATAGGAAAGATACATATTACAGTAACAATTATATGGTATAGTAAAAATTGTTCTACATAAAAAATGGGTGTCTCATCCAACTACACCCTCTGAAAATTTCATGGCTAGAAAGAAAATTAATGTTCAAAAATATTTTATTTGGCAAAAAAATTATATTTTCCAAAGTATGGGCATTTAACTTTTATTTTTTGTTTGGCGGATAAATAATTATAACAAAATAAATATCAAATCATTTTTAAATTAAGGGGTTAGAAAATCCCCCCCCCCTCCCAGTTTCATTTTTTTTTTCAACACCTTCAAATTTTCATAAATTTTTAAAAAAAATATTAATTTGCACATTTCTATACCCTTCTTTATATGAAAATATTCAGAAAGGTTCATATTTCTCAACAACAAAAAAAAAAAATATAAATGTAGTTATCGGGCAATCCTGATTTTTGGCACCTTTTGAAAGTTGAAATTATTTCATTAAATTGACAATTGAAGTTATAATTATTAAAATTATGAATTTTAAATTGCAAAAATCCTATAATCTATTAGCCTATGTAAAGAGTTAATACTAGAATTTAAGATTTAATATTTATATATAAAAGTAATGTTTAATGTTTTTGTAACTGAAATCAAAACTTGAAAATAAAGTAACACATAATAAAAGCAAAAATAATGATTGTAATTTTAAAAATTTAGAAGCCTTTTGATTTTGAAAAACTCCTGGACTCGTAATATTTCAAGGTTTAGTAATTTCAGTGAAAATAAAAACATCTTTGTAACTTGAGATCAGAATATGGATTACATTATTGATACAAATATTTTGGAAGTTTCATTAAGTAGCGTAAGTTTTTCTTATTGAATATTTTTAGTTTGGAGTTGATAATCTTGGTATCAGGATTGTTTTAATATATATATATATATATATATATATATATATATATATATATATATATATATATATATATATATATATATATATATATATATATATATATATATATATATATATATATATACTGGTGAAGAACTATACAAAGCAAAAATTATTACAACGAATAAAATTATACCAACCAGTGCATTAAATTGATAAAAAAAAATCCACTCTAGAATTTGAGGAGTTAATGAGAATAATAAGGTCTTCTCAAGTATTTCAAAAGTCACCCCCAAAAAAATTTGTTTAAGAACAAGCGTCATTTATAAATTTCTTTACGGCTCACAAACTTCCTGTTAAAAAATAAGAAAGTTTAAGGAATTCCTTATCAGTTGTAAAATTTTATATGATCTTAACTTTCTCTTCATATTTAGGTTTGAAAACATAAATGGAGAAAAGATTAGTAAAGTAGTTTCTTTGGAAGACAAAGTATCATAAAACTTTGTAATAAAAAGGAAAAGCTTTGAAAAACTTTTAAATAAATCATTTAAAATTAATAATGATACTATTTTTAATTTTTTGAGAATTATTATGGTGTTTGGCATTGATTGTACAACCCTCAAATGTTGATGTGGAAATTATAAATGTAGTTCTTCATCAGAGGTATAGGGTTTAAATTTTGTAAATAACAGGCTATTAATAATGTGTAAAATATCGCCTTATATTTGGAAATTAAGTTATTGGTATATGTAACTAACATATTTAAATATTGTATATTGTTATTACCATATTCATTTATTTATTTACTAATTGTAAATATGGATAATAGATTATGGGACAAGCTAAAATCATATTTTATGTATACTATTGTTTAATTGCAATGTTTTTATTTTCAAGAAATCATATTGGTATAGCATATTTCTTGTACTGTATTGAGAGTCTAAATTTGATAAATCTATTTAGCATATATTCAATTTATACTTGCTTTTTGATTGGAATGTTGGTTTAATGTTAAATAGCAGCTATTAAGACTGCTTTTTAAAGTTCTGAAGTAACTTACCACCTAAAAATAAAGTTTAAAGGAAAAAAATTTAATACCGATGCTTTATTGACTCAAATGCACATTTATAAAGAAGAATTAATTTTCAGGAAAGTATATTGAAGACTTAATATGTGGAGCAAAGTGAATTAATAAAGGGAAGGGAGAAAGACTTGGTTGCTCTGAAATAATTAAAAAATTAAGGTATTGTCAATATTGAAGATCTATCACTTATAATTCAGCATTAGACACTTTTGCTGTAAGAACTTCAAAAAAAGGAATACTTCAGAAAATCTTTCAGTTTGGATTACTTTCCAACCTAATAGGTACCCCAATATTCTAAAATGAAAATGAGTTTTTAACTTTAAACTTCGGTAATCATTGTCATGGTAGTTAATAGATTCATAAGCAAAGTATCATGTTCTTGGTAAGAGTATTTTATCTATTTCTAGGTGTTTCAAAATATTTGTATTAAATCTTTTTGCTTTAAAAGAATTTCACATTAAATTTATTGATGATTGATATGATAGAACATTTTAAGTTTAATAACATGAGTATGTAGATTTTGTTTTTAATAGATCTTTTGGCTCGTACAATGAAGTATATGCATAACTTTTAATTGGAAATTGACCTTTAATTTTATTCCAATTGCAAAAAAAATAAATAAATAAATAAAAATTAGTGGTTCTTATGGTAATAGGATTTTTTATTTTATTTTAAATATAATTTTGAACTTTTATAAAAGAAAAAAATTCTATGGGAAAAAGTACCCTTAAAAATTTATTCTTGTAAACTTTTTCTGGAAGAGTAAATTTTGTAAGATAGGAAAATGTTCGTAAATATATAAACCAGCTAGAAATTTTATGCATATTTGATGCCATTCTTATTTAGTTTTTTAATAATTGATTCTGAAAGCTATTATGGAAAACTAGAACAGATGAGTGAAAAACTGAAGACTAAACTAGGGGGCTAGATAGATTTATGTATGGTTTAGGTATTATATAATAACATACATTGGGGGTATGAATACCATAATATACAGCATGATGGAGACCGATTAAGTGAATGGGTAGGGATATCTGGAGGGTATTGCAGTGAATATAGTGATGAAGAAGAGGTGAGGTTGGGTTGCAATGTGTGGGGATGAAACATGGTTGAGAATAAGTTTAGCCAAACTAAACTAAAGTAAGCCTCGTATTTTTGCCATATTTTTAGTTTAGGTAAATTTGTTTGAATTTTTTTTATTTCAAAATGTTTAAAAATTATAAATACCTTATATTTTTTAGAAATATATGAATAAAAAATATGAATAAAATACAGTAAAATTCACTGGACTTATTTAAAAAATAAGAAAAAGTTAGAAACAAAATAATAATATAAATAACTAGCCTATATAATCATTAGTAATCAAGATGATTAATTATCGTTCTCATCTGCAAATTGGCATATTTTTCTCAAACATTATCAGTATTTCACTCATTATTTTGCTGATTAATTTGCATATATTGGTTATAAATATCTCTGCTCCATCTCCTAGGCTGTTTAGTATCCGGCCAAATATTTACTCCCGAGATGAAATCAAATTACCCAAATAACTGGAAAAAAGATTGTATCTGTATCACAATTTAAGAGCTCTAAATTTAATGTACTAGAATTTTGCATGTCTGTCCATTTTCTCTCATTTTAAAATTTTTAAAATCAATGTTCTGAAGATACTGTTATACTATACAGTGTGGGTTGGAAGGAACACACCAAACTCTGCAAGTGTATTCTATACACAAACATGACTAAAAACCCAAAAGTTGTATTCTGATTTTCATTTGTTTTCAAATTACATTCTAAAGGTTTAAGTTTAAACAACCAATGAAGTTGACTAGCATGTGGTAAACATATAAATAAAAGATAATCATTTGTCATTCTAATCACCTATCAGTTGTGAATTATTTTACTATGTAGTAACCATGAAAAAAGTGATAAACAGTGCCTCATCTGTTCATATCTGAGATGTTTTTTGTTTTTATTGCAATGTGAATGCTACAGCTGCTGTTGAAGAGTATCATCAATAGTTTCTGCATCATAGAATTCAAAATAAAAACATTTATTGAACACATCATATCTGAATGTGTCTATAGACAAGATGTAAATGAAGTAGAAGGTTCATTCTTTGATTTAGTGGAATAGAGCCCTAGGACTATCTTATGAAGAATTGCTGCTTAACTTTAAATTCCTCAAGCAAAAGTTATCTGCACTTTGCCACATTGCATTAACTGGACTTATTATCCATACCACCTACAATGTGTAAGTCATCTACAACAAGGAGACTATACTAGACACATGCAATTTTGTTGATGGATAATTGCTAATCATTATTTGGTTTAATAAATACTTTTTGCTGATGAAGTAGTATTTACTCTTAATGGCATTGAAAATACCCGCAACTCTCATTGATGATCTTACGGAAATACCTACGAAAGTCTAATAAAATTTTCAACATGGTTTTTCAGTTAATGTGTGGTGTAGGATTGTTGATAGTCATTTAATTGGTGCTTTCATTAATGAGAATTGCTGAACAGGAGAATATTATTTGGAATTTTTGCAAAATAAATTAAAAGGCTTAAATGAAGATTTATTTTTTTAAATGCTATATACTAACAGCAAGATGGAGCTCCTCCACATTATACTCACTAGGTCATACAATATTTAAAATGTTTCTAGAATGATAGATTGGTCAAGGTTGGCTTATTAGTTGACTGCTAAAGTCTTTAGACCTTACACCATTGAATTTTTGTTTATAGGGATGTTGAAAAAGAGGCATGGAAAAGAAAGGTGGACATTTGAGGTTAACTACTTCACTTTTTTGAATTTTTTTAGTCATAAATTTACATATATGTGTAATACAATTTGACATGTGAAAGTTTGATTACCATAGTTTGGTGCATTCCTTCCGACTCACTCTGTTATATTAAAATTTTATGTATTTAGATATTTGAATAAAAGAGACTATTTAATTCTTTTTATAAAATTGTCAAATTTATTAAAATAATGGGAAATTTTTAAAATATACTTTTATCATCGTCAAATAAGTTTTAATCACCCCATCACTGAAAAAAAAAAAAAAAAAAAAAAAAAAAAAAAAAAATGATTTGGCAGCCATTTTTAGCAATATAATTACAAAAGGCATTAGAATCAGATTCATAAAAATTTTTTTTTCTAAAATTTGATTTGGAACCCCATTAATTTATAATAATAATAATAACTTACAAAGAATGGATAAAATTTAGTTTATTGAATTATTTAAAAATGTTAGCTTATTTTTCAGATACTTGTATTCCATAACCTCAAAAAACTCATTATGCGTGTGTATACTTTTTTGTTCTTATTATATTTTCATTTCAATAGAAAAAGTCTCACCCTGTTGAAAGGATATATATTTTATATTGTAATATTTTATTTATACACACTGTTGATATTTGATTGTATCTTCATTAAACAAAAATATTTAAATATCTGAAGAGCCTTTTGCGATGGACAGTGCAGAAAATGATCCTTTAGGTCCAAAAAGTGTGTTTGGAAGTAATTGGGCCAAAAAGAAATCAAGGTATGTAATCTTTTATTATAGTGTTTTCCTAGTTTGTATTACTATTTATTCTGCTTTTAATGACTTTCTTTATTAGGTAGGCCTCTGTCATTTAAACTTTAGTCTTTTTCTGTGTTCTTATATTCTATGTAGAAAACTTTTTTAGAGCTGGTGCAGTTACAAAACTTTTTAGGTCTCATGTATTCATAGGTTTAGAGCTGGTGCAGTTACGAAACTTTTTAGGTCTCACATGTATTCATAGGTTTTGGATATGTAATAATAATTATAATTATTGACGATTCAAAGTGATTTTATATATCACTTTCTGCAATAAATTGATTTAGTACTTTGAAATATTTTTTTCATTTTATTTCATAAAAATCGATTATATTTATGAAGCTTTATTTTTTTTTTTTTTTTTAAATATATAGCTTGGAACACATTTTATAGTGAACAATTTTCAGTTGTTGATTATTTACGCAAATAATTATTTTTTTGTTTTTTTTGTTTTATAAAATAGGATTCTTATTTTTAAATATTTTCAAAATCTTTAGATTTTAATAGTTACTACATTAATTTAGATACTAAAGAATTTTAGGGAAGTATGATGTCTAAAATTTAAATTGATTAAAAATTAGTTTACATGGTAGTATAACAAGCTTAGCATTTTGATCATTGATGTAGAATGTAAACTTCCAATTTTTTTTATTTTTATCTAAAGTGTGAAAAATATTTAATTCTTGGGATTGAAGAAATAATTGAAAGTTATTTGCAAAAGTTTAAAAATCATTCTACTACTTTTGGGACAGTTTTATATTCTTGTAAGTTTTGCTTTTTAAGTAACAAATCTTACCAAATAGGGTAATGTTTAATTTATACATACATTTTTTTTTACTTTATTGCCAACCAATTTTTAAAAAATTAAAGGTAATGCAACATTGTTTAAGGTTATCTAAATATTTAATTATATATTCTTTACTTTTACTTCAATTTGAAAGGAATTTAAAATGCTAATGTGCAAACAATATTTTTTTGAATTTTCTGAAACTTCTATAATGATTAGATTGTTTACCTGGATTGGCCTATATATTTTGTAATGCTTCATTTTTGACAATCCTAAGATTGCTTGCATTGAATGTAAAATAAACTATTTATAATGTAAATAATTTAAAAGCTTGCGCTTGTTAAGTCAGTACTTTTACTATATTATTTAATTATTGTGTGTTTTATGTTGACATTTACATGCTTTAAGATTAATTCTATGAATGCAGAAAGTATTTAAGAGTATTTAATATTTTTAGAGAATGCAAGAAATATTTTCAGTATAGTAGTCAATAGGGCACCAATGTATTTTTTAGATTTTGATATACCATCACTCAGCCCTTACCATTAGGTAACTTTATTTATATATACAGCTAATTGAGAAACAATTTTTACTAACGAATCATATTTTTTAAAAATAAATAATCTTGAATAGTTTGACAACATAATTAAACCTGAAATTGACTGCAGGTATGATGACGATGAGTTATCTATGTCTCCTCCAGCTGACGACTCAAGTTTTTTCTCTCTACGATATGGGCTTCACCGTAAGCCTAATGAATCTATGTATGATCGAATCAACAAAGAGTTGGGTTTAACTGTTGAGGTTCGTTTTTAATTGGAGAAAATATATTAAAAAGAAAAAAAAAAAAAAAAAAGATTATTTTTAACTGCTTGTCACCATTGAATGTCTAAATATTTACCTTGTTTGAAATAGCTGAGCTTATCTTAACTATTATTTTTAATTTATTATCTAAGGCTTTGTTTTAAAGTACTAAAAATATGCTATATCTTGGTTTACACATACTAATTAAATATTTTTGTACGGCATTTAATTATCATGACACTAATAGAAATTTGAGTATAGTAAAGACATTGGAAGTATTTATTATTAAATATCATAAATCCAAGCTCAAGTATCATATATATATATATATATATATATATATATATATATATATATATATATATATATATATATATATATATATATATATATATATATATATATATATATACCTTTTTTAGCTTGGTTAATAATATAAAACTGGTATAGTCAGTAAGCCTTATAAATCACCAGAAAAATTCGAAAATGTACCTTATTTAACTAGATATAAACCACATTTTTGGATGTTCCTAGTTTGTAGGTTTTAAAACTCGTCTGTTACATTGTTCTTTTATAGTTTGAACATAAACTAACTTAAAAACATTTGTATGCTTATTCTCATCCATTTCAGTTTTATAGATGCTGTATTTATAGAAAAGAAATAGTTTTTACTTAACCTTCATGTGTACTATAGTTATAAATATAAGCTAACATCATTGAAATCATTCACATACTAGTTTTGTCCATACAATTTTTATAGAAAAGGAATATTTTTTCTAACTTTGCTAATAAAAGTATAGTATAGACACGCACTAAACCATTTTGCCTGTTAACTTTATTTCTTATCTACTTTTTAAAATGAATGTTCACATTAGTATTTTAATGTATTTGCCACTTTCTTTCACTGAGTAAAATTGCTGCATATCCCTAAAGTTTCTTAAATGTTTCCTCTGTTCTTAGTAATGTCATATGTTAACATTATTGACAAATGACATACAGAGTTTTATTTTAAGCACTGATTTCCATGTTGGTTCTTTGAAATAAAAGAGAAATCCCCTTTTTAGGGTGCAGTCACGAAAACTAATATATATATATATATATATATATATATATATATATATATATATATATATATATATATATATATATATATATATATATATATATATATATATATATATATATATATATATATATATATATATATAGTAATTATCAAACCTATTCCTTATGTAGAAGTTCACTACCTACCATCAGTTAAATTGATTTGTATGTTTTACCTGAACTAAATGGATTAAGATGGTATAGAAAAAATCTGATTGATGACACACTTGCAGCTGAAATCAATTAGGATGCTATCCGTTACTAAGATGGGTTTAAAATAAGAGACTGTTTGATTTCAAGTGTGAAGTGATTAGAGATAAATGTGATTTGGGTTTTTTAAAATGTGTTCTGTTGTATATGTTGTGCATTTAGTATTTATATGTGAGTATTGAGATTATAGTGAAATAATACACCTTACCATAAACTGTAATTTAAAGAAAATCTTTAAAATGTTCATTTTTAGTGTTACATGTTAGCCGAGTTTGAGGATAGAACTATAGCTTTGAATGGGAGTAAAATTTATACCTCCTAAGTTAGTTTTCCATATATATGAATTGATTGAAATTTTAATTTCAAAATGGTAGGACTTACAGGTTACTGTGATGGATTTCCTTCAAAGTAATCTCCTTCTGACTGAACATGCTGATTCCAGTGAGTTCCTGTTTTTGGAATCATTCCTGGAAATTTTCTTTAATAAAAATGTTTGAACCTTCTCTGAATTTGCATGGATGTCATCAATTGAGTCAACTCGTTTCCCTTTCAGTGCAGTTTTCAATTTTAGAAATGGGAGCTATATCAGGGGAATAGGGTGGTTGTGGAACCACAGGTATTTAGAATTTGGTCAAAGATTTTGTGATCAAGAAGGCCAAATGAGCATTGTTGTGGTGGATGACCCAATTTCTGTCTCACTAAAGCATACTTTTTTTCCAGCACTTTTTCACACAAATTCTGAAGGACAACTATAATACTTTTGGTTGACTGTCTGCCCTCTAGGGGCAAATTCGTGATTCATGATACCCGTAGAATAAAAAAGAACCATCAACAATGTCTTCACTTTTGACCAAGTTTGTCATGTTTTTTTGTTTCTGGGTCATACTCATAAACCCATGATTCCTCACCTGTAATTAACCTATTTAACAAATCTGGGTCACTTTCAACAGGATTATTCTGGTCTTGGGATACTTCAAGTTGGTGTTGTTTCTACTGGTCTGACAACAATTTTGGAATGAATATCATGGAAACTCAAAAATGCATCTTCAAATTTTCAGTTAAAATTGGCCGAATCTTGTAGAAACTTAAATTCGGTTTATCAGACATTTCCCAAATTGTTTTGTTAGTCTATGGTCAGAGTACTCTAAATCTCAGACTTCGAAATTTTTTTGTTGGTTGTTGAATTGGAAGCCCAGCAGGACTGGGGGTCATCTTCAACTGATTCATGGTCTTATTCACAGCCATTTTTGAATCTGTTGAAACAGATAACATTTGACCGGATCAGTTATTTATTCCCATAAACTATTTTTTAAGAGTTCATAAGTCTCCGTAGCTGATTTCCCGGTTTTAAAATAAAATTTTACACAAACTTGTTCTGTTTTTTCAGCCATTTTGAGAAATCCAAAATGCACTATGACCATGTTTTCACCCACCATGATGCAACTTGGCACTGAGGAAAGATGTTACACTGATCTTTTCAGTATGTTTCAAAGACAGAACAAACTTCCTGTACAATATCCACCAGCAAACCTAGCCCCTCTTATTGACTAGTGGCGCCACCTGCCATAAAACTTTCCAATCACACCTTATATATATATATATATATATATATATATATATATATATATATATATATATATATATATATATATATATATATATATATATATATATATATATATATATATATATACGGTATATATATTCACATATGGTGGGCAAAGGGCAGAGGCCTACTGAAATTTCCACCAGAGGAGGAGAGTTGGAAACCTGGTCAAATTAAAGGCTGACATGACCTGATGTGCATTGTTTGAAGTTGTGTAAGTCATAGGAAGTTGGGAAAATAGATGAGTGGAGTGTGTTCCAGACATTACCAGTAGAGTACATTTAAGATTGAGTATAGTGGTTAAGTCTGGGGTTAGAGAATTGGATAGAGAATGGATGAGACTGTGTAGAAAGACTAGTCACAAACCCTTCTCAATGGAGGAGGTATGCAATGAGAGAGTTCAGAAGAGTAGTGTCTATTGTAATAGTGATAGTATAGAGAGAGTGACGCAACAATTTAATGGGCAGAAAGAGAATGGAGAGAATTAGTGAGAGCAGGAGAATTAAGATCAAAAGCCCTAGACTCCACTTTTTCAAGGAGAGCTGTATGAGTTGAACCAAACTAGATGTGAGGCATACTCCATACAGGGGCGAACAACACCCCTATACAGAAAGATCACAAGAAAAAGAAACGCCAAGAATATTAAGGAGATGAAGATTTGGGTTGTTTTCAAAAAAGATATCATAGTTGTGTAGAAGATTGTGTCGAGTAGAGAGATGGAGGAATTGAGTTTTGGTGGCATTGAAAATGATCATGTTTTCTCTGTTCCAATTTGAAATGAGAGAGAGATCAGAAGTCAGCTACTCCAAGACTACCTTGTGTCTATTAACTGCTGTTGGGAGGGGCGCCTTTCAATTTGAAAAGAGTAATGAAGGGTGGAGGCATTAGCATAGAAGTGGATAGGAGATGAAATAACAGAGAGAAGGTTATTAATGAAAAGCAGAAAGTGTTGAGGATAGGGCAGATCCTTGAGGAATACCACTATTAATAGATTTAAAGGAAGAATGATGGCCTTCTACAACAGCTGCTATAGAACGAAATGCCGAAGAGCAGAAGACCAAGAATCAGAATGGAAAGGAGATCACCAGTAGAGCATTTCTTATCAAAGCCATATTGGTGACCAAAGATAAGATTAGAAAAATTCTGTTTCCAAATCATCCTGCTAAGGATAGATTTGAAAACTTTAGAAAGAAGAAGATTATATATATATATATATATATATATATATATATATATATATATATATATATATATATATATATATATATATATATATATATATATATATATATATATATATATATATATATATATATATATATTTTAGGGTGTCACTTATTTTTGAAGTTTCATATTTTTGGAAACGTCAGGTGGAATTGTGTTCCATTATATGTAAACAATTCCCACAAAATTTTAACTCTTAATATATATATAATTAGACATCGCGCCCTGGCTTTATTCTTCACAAAAAAAGTGTATATTTTTTGTAAAAAAAAAAAAAAAAAAAAAAAATAAGCAATAAATACTAAAATTCACAAGTGTTGCATTTGATACAAATGATAAAAGGAACATTTTTATTCATAATAAAATTTGTTTCACCTCAAGGGTACAAATGGTTTCCCAGTATTAAAAAATTTTTTTTTTTAACTTAAAATATCAGTCATAGGTAATAAGTGTTGAGTAACTTTTGCTTATCATACCTTTTTAACCAGACGCATTTTGTTTCACATCTCTCACTAATAGGATATAAGTTATGACCTCTCAAAAAAAAAATTTAACATTTTTGGAACCCATATATATATATATATATATATATATATATATATATATATATATATATATATATATATATATATATATATATATATATATATATATATATATATATATATATATATATATATATATATATATAAATAGAATCTGCATCCAAATCCACAACAGTTCATGAATTTGCAATATCCACATCCTCAATTATTAAATGTGGATGCATAAAATTTTGGAAAGTTAATAATTTATTGTCTAATGTTTGATTAATTTTTTATTGGATAGTATGAATAAGAAAATAATTATTTTTATATATATATATATATATATATATATATATATATATATATATATATATATATATATATATATATATTATATATAATATATATATATATATATATATATATATATATATATATATATCTTCCTTTTCTCTCTTATTCGCTCTGATGGTTCTGTCGCTAACACTTCAACTGAAAAGGCTAATCTCTTCAGCCAGTTCATACTGTCAGATGCAAATATTTTATAAACTTGTATCTTATCCCCTTTTGAGAAATCTCCTTTCAACTGAGAATATTCCCAGCTCTTTCAACCTCTCCTCATAGCTCTTATTCTTGAAGCCAGAAATTATCCTTGTTGCTCAACGTTGTACTCTCCAGCATATCTGTCTTTTCTTAAATGTGGAGCCCAAACTTGTGCACAATACTCTAATGCTGGCCTAACATAGCTATTATATAGCTTGCTTATAACCATTGCTCTTGTAATATGGGTGACAGGACTATCAACCAACTCGATAATTATTGCCTACTGCTTGTAACAACTCCAGGACCAGCATGGGAAACCTCAGCTCCGAGAAGCATGGTCTTCAGGAGAGCTTTTTGAGAAAGTATTCAGAGATTAAATGAAGAAGGTGTTAATCCCACTGAAAGGGTGAAAACCCTATGTAGGAGTTTAAATAAAACTTTAAAGACTGGCACTGAAACCAACAAGTTGTAAGACATGATCTTTTAGAGCACTCTAAGAGAGAAGGGCTTTTAAGAGCAGATGGTGAAATATGTTGGTCCCACTGACAGGGTGGAAATCCTCCCAGGGAGAATATATATATATATATATATATATATATATATATATATATATATATATATATATATATATATATATATATATATATATATATATATATATATATATATATATATATTATATATATTTTTGTTCTTCAGTTAAAAAATCTGGTATCAGTATTGGTCATTTTTGGACGATACT
>SEYY01013744.1:32500-38006 GCA_009176605.1 Armadillidium nasatum
GAAGCATTGATGAAATTGCATTTAAAACAATATTTTTTGTGTACAGCTGAATTAAGAAGGAAATTTTTTAAATTTAATAGTTTTTTTTTTCTTTGCTGTATACTAAATTTAAGATTTTCTTAATCCAGGGTGAATTTTTTTTGTTTTTGTTTGTTTTTGGTTTAAAAGAAAGGTTCCTTTTTTTTTTTTATTAAATATAAAAACTAATGGATATAATTTATACTCTCTTTGCATGCAGAGCAAGAGGAATTTTGTCAACTGTGTCTGGGTGAGGGATATATATATATATATATATATATATATATATATATATATATATATATATATATATATATATATATATATATATATATATATATATATATATATATATATATATATATATATATATATATATATATATATATATATCACACATTTATTCCAAAATATAAATTGCATTGAATCACCAAGTAAACATATTAAATATAAAATTTGGTGTGAAACTTCAATAATATTACTCAATGATTCCAGCAAAAATTTGAAGTTGTCATTGATGTCATAAGGCATTATTGTTGACAGGTGGTTTTTGTCATCTAGTCATTATTGTTATACTTTATTAATATTATTATTTTAATACAATGTTCTATTTTTTACAGTTCAAGTTTGTAGATTTAGAGGTAATAATTATTATATTGGTTTACTATCAACTATCTATAAAACTTAACGACTATTTACACTGATTAAAAATTAGATAACCGTTGTTGGATTTTAATGTAAAAATTTGATTTATTTGGGTCGTATAATATTGAAACATTTTATAAATATCTTGTAGCTTATGACTTTGCATAATCTTTATTAAGGTTTAAAAATAGTATTCAAAGTTCCCAATTTTTTATCTCTTACGTGTGCTGTAAAGATATTTGAAAGTATGATGAGTATTCAAAAGTTTATTATTATTATTTATATTATTATTTTTATTAGCAAATATAACTGAAAGAAGAGGAAAAGAGTAGATAGTCTCGTTCTGTTGGTGTGAAGTTGTGTATTTGTTTCATTTGCTGAATGGATATGAATAAAATCTTTTTGTTCAAGCATATTTGGGGGACTTTCTTGTGATTTTCGACTTTGTATTATCATTTATGAAAATTATTGGAGATGCCCTTAAAAAAATTAATAGGTATTGTGATATGAAAATGAAATATCTCAAATCTCTGTGGATCATTTTATTTATAGTACATCTTGAATTGTTTATTCTTTTTTTTTTGAATCCAAACAGCTATTTTGATTACTTTTGTTGTTTTTTTCTTAAAAACTATCACCTCCTATCGAAACCAATGATGTATCCTTTTCAGTTAGCATTGATAACTCATGATTTTCAATATTTGATAGCGATCGCAGTTCCTTCCCAATTACGGTAATGCATCCCGACAGTAAATGATCTTTTTAATATTACCTCTTCAGTTTCACCTTCGAATCCTGATATTCTAACCACATCGCAAATACATCAATTGGCTCGACCTGTGAATATTTTTTTATTAATTTTTCATAAGCAATAAATGGGTAGTGTCCAAAGACGTCTCTCAACCGTTGCTTTACCTTCCCAATGTCTTCTTTCTCATCTTCTAAATATATGACGAGAGCCTTCCTCAAAAACAAGATTATACTTTTTTCCAGCTTCTGAAGTTAACTCAGTATATAAAATCCAAGTTTCCACATCATCATCATTATTAAAGGTTTTTAGTACGTCTCAAATTTTTATCTTGCTCATTCTCAAAAATTTTCTGAACTCCAGGATAGATTGTTTTTTCTAAGGAAAGAAATAATTTGTCATTCCAAGAAGCGAAGTAGTGTTTCTGGTACAATGTCTCCAAAAGAGGGATTAAATAGTGATATAGTTCTGAGCAAATCTATATATAGGTATAAGTGGCAGAATTCAGAAATGAAGACTGAGATTCTATTTGATAGAGAGGTTGAAACTGAATTTTATGTACGAGAAATATGGTTAAAACTACCATTTAAATGGAGGATGTACTCCAAGGTGGAAGAAAGGTTGCATTACAGTTGAATTAATGGGATTCCTCGACCTATTTTTCATATTCATAAAAAAGTAGGAGATTAAGAATTGAGAGTAGAGTCAAAGAACGGTCATGACATAGATGATGATCATGATAAGGAAGTGTAAATCATCTAACTGATAGTGACTTTGGTAATAAAAAGCAGGAAGTTTCTGAAAGGAAAAAACAATTTGGACTGAAGAACTAGTAGGAAAAGAAAAACAGTGAAGCTTGTAGTGCATAATTAATTTTGTACAAGAGAAAGTGAAATTCACACATATATTGGGACTATTGTACTAATAGTATAAATAATTGACGTATTGTTTTTAAACTGCATTCGAACAACAAACTTTATTTCCTTCCTTCCTTCCTTAGAAACTATGTATAAAATAATTTTTTTTGCCATTTTCATGACAAAAAAGAAATATCGTAGTCTTTGAGTAATGTTCTCTTCTAAGATTTAAAATTATTTATGTAAGTAAATAAATTTAAAGCTAAAACTTTTGTAAGGAAGTAATTAAAAATTTTTCCAGATCATTTTTTGTTGTAAGAAAATTACAATCAAATTTCTGATTACTTTATAAAATAAAAAGTTAGGATTAAAAAACACTAGTTGGAACTTGTTAGACAGATTTGACAGTGAATGTGTTTGTCTATTGTTGAACAGTAGTAATATAATTTACATACAATTTTAGTCTGAAATATTTGATTGACGAAGCTGAAATTTTATAAAGGTGTAGTTGGAAAAAGTTTTCCCACTCGATACCCCTTTTAAATTGTTCCAGTGAGTCATTTTAGGTTTTTTAGTCGTTTAGATTGGCTGCATAGTTTTTACATTTTTCTTCTTGAATTATACATTACTACGCAAAATGTTAAAATAATGACATTTGTCATCCTATGCCAATTTTAAACTAATACCTGTCTTAAACTTTATAGAACTTGAAAATTAATTTGAAATAAGAAGAAATATTTAATCTTAAAAGCTCTTTAAGAAGCCTCAACTAATATTCTGGAGGGTTATTTGATTCTTCGTTCTTTTTATAGTTGTGTTAATGTATTCTGAAACTGGTTTGGTTGAACATAATTTACATTACTTTTATTCCTTTACAGAACGTCAGGAAAGACCAGAAGACAGCCTTGTTGCTCATCAGGACGTAGAAACTCTTGTAAAAAAAGTACGTGGAGGTAGACCTACACGTAAAATTTCTATGAACTTAGCTGATACTGTTGATAGAAAGTTTTTGGAAAATATTCAAGAATTAAAAATTGAAAATCCGCAAATACAAGAGCAACCGACACCACATTGTTCATTGATTTCACCTGTCAGTGAAACTCCATCAATAGCTTCGTCTTTGATCGATTCTCTTCCTGTAGTAACGGGTATTCGTGACAGACGTCGTAAAACATCCGCTCCACCTTCTTTAAACCCAATGAAGGCTTCCAACTTTTTCTTCACTGGAGGACTTTTCTCCTCAGTCAACACTAGCACTGCCTCAACATTGTCTACAAGCGAGGCAGCCATGTCTGTGTCACAGCAGATAACAGGTTTAAGTCCTCATACAGCTCCAGCGGCTCTCTCACAACCAACATCCCCAATGAGACAAATCGAAACGGAGGGCCTCAATGCCAGAGATAATTTGACTCTAGCTCAGACGACTCTCCTTATGGAGCAAAATGCAAGCGAAGCCGCCGCTTTCGAGCAAAGGGAGAAAATTGGTGGAAAAAGACGTCCGAAGGCATCAGCTCTTCGAGAAATGAACTTCTGGGCACCTCAGAGCATGTAAATAAAACCATGAAAAGTAATAATGTTTTCTAAATTTTTACGAATTTAAGTATTTTTTTTTCTTCTGTTAAGTATCTCTTAGATATTTTAAAATAATAATATTCTTAAGAGTATATTTGACTCTTCATTGATATAGTTCATCTTGAAGGGTATTAAGAATTTATATTTCAAAAGGTATTTCATTATTTTTTTCATGGTTTTATATATATATATATATAATATATATATATATATATATATATATATATATAATATATATATATATATATATATATATATATATATATATATATATATATATATATATATATATATATATATTATATATATATAAATAAATACCATTTTTATACAAATATTTCATTAATTTTATATTTTATATATATATATATATATATATAAATATATATATATATATATATATATATATATAATATATATATATATATATATATATATATAGATGTATATATTTTTCTACATCAGTTGTTACATATTTAATATTTCAATTTTTTTTTTTTTCCGCTTTTGAAAACTGACAGTAGTTTAGTTTTTAAATTTTTCAAATTGGGGGTTATTATTGTAACTATAAATGCTGGTTCATGATTTTTTTTTTATGTAAACAGGTTTTGCAGTTCAGTAAACATTACACTTTAATTTTTCTTGGTTAGAGACCTAACAGACATACTTGGGTATCGAATAACTTATATTAGTGATTTATGAAGTTTCACAAATATATGAGTTTGTAAATAGTTTCTTAAGAAGAAAAAAAATGTTTGGCAGCTATTTTTTTGTGTGGATATAAATCGAGAAAGAAAGAAGAGAGAGAACTATATAAATAACTAATGGACAGGCGGAATGATTTAATATTCATAATATTTTATAATAGATTTGTTGGACTAGAAAACCTCAAGATCTTGAGTATAATATATATATAATATATATATATATATATATATTATATATATATATATATATATATATATATATATATATTATATATATATATATATATATATATATATATATATATATATATATATATATATATATATATATATATATATATATATATATATATATATATATATATATATATATATAATATATATATATATATATATATATATATATATATATATTATATATATATATATATATATATATATATAAAGATGTTGGTTTCAAAAACTTAAAAAAAGAAAATAGAAAGACAGATTCATATTAACAGTTGTAATTCTTTCGAATAATAGAAGTATGTTCTGCATGACTGTGACGTTTTTTTTTTATAATTATATTATATAAATATATTAAATATATATTATTATATATTATAGTATATATATATATATAGATATATATATATATATATATATATATATTATATTATATTTTTTTTTTTTTTTTTTTACGTGAAAAATATCTGGTTTATTATTATTATTTTAATATTTATTGTAAAATGACTACCTATAGCATTTAAATTTGGACTTTTGTTTTAAGACTAAATAATTTGAAGTGATGTAAATGGTTTTTAAATGACTTGTTATTATTACATGGAACTTGTGTGAAGACTTCAATTGTTTTTGTCTTTCACCTTCCCTTGTCCTTGCCCCTTTTCTCTTGCCTTTTCTTTTACTCTTACCATCATCGTTTCATCCCAAAATAATATTAGATGCAAATAAACTTT
>SEYY01013745.1:2500-15925 GCA_009176605.1 Armadillidium nasatum
CAACTTTGGGTCCAAATAACTTTCAAACCGTTATATGTTCAGAAAAATGATCGAAATCAACTCAGAACTTCGGGACAAAATGCATATACCCTGAAAATTTCAGCTTAATCAGTAAAATAATAATAAAAAAAATATTCAAACAAAATATAAGAAAATTAAGATTTTCCTTCTTGCTTTTTTAAAATTTTCTTTTTTTTCTGTTTCTTTTGACCGCTCCTTTTCTGCTAGTGAATGTTCATCTTTGTATTTTGTTTTTAGATACCCCATAAGAGTTACTTGAAAATTTTTTACTTGTAGCAGCTGGAGGTCCTCTTCTAATTTCCTGGCTGCAGATGTTACATTTAGCTATTTCGAGCCTGTCTTGAAACATTGTAAAGTACTCCCATACTGCTGAAGCTAATCTTTTAACTATGTTGACTGAAGTATAAACAAAATAATAATTTTGAAATAATGTAGCTAATTGATACAAGTTTGATACATAGCAATAAATAACAATGATATGTATAAATACAGGTTATATTGATAATTTTATATCTTACATTTTTCAAACTTTACATTAGGGTCTTACCTAGATAAAGCTGTTGAATCACTATTATGAATCAAAAACAAATTTTTTTTTTTTTTATTTTTGTACTTTTTGTTATACAAAATCGTTAATTTTCTGAATTTTTTCGGAGAAAATCATATAATCATTAATTTAAGTGAATTTTGGCTATTTCTACGCCTTTCCTAAATTAAATAAATCTCAGTTAAATTTATATCTAATTTTTTTGAAGTAAAATTTCAGTGCTTTTGACCTCTTTACAAATTTTAGGCAACCCCGGCCAGAACCCCGGCCCCGGCCAAATTCCATCCCCGGTCGGTCCCTATATATATATATATATATATATATATATATATATATATATATATATATATATATATATATATATATATATATATATATATATATATATATATATATATATATATATATATATATATATATATATATATGATTGGGAGAGGGTTATAAGTTTTCATTATTTCTTGTTCAGGGAAGCATAAGCACCTCAATTATTATAAGTATTTTTCCAATAAAATGATAGTTTTTTAATTTATAATTGGTTAATGTAACTTACTTAAAGGTTTCTGGTTATGCTGGTCCAATGAGTCCTCAAAAAGCTAATTCCTTTTATTCTCGGTGGAAAAGAAGTTCTGTACCCTCTCCATTAAGGGGCATGAAAGGAAAATTGGCAGCACTTAGAATTAAAGACCTTGAAAAAGGAGTTGAACGTGTTGGAAGGTGAGTAGATATATTAGCTTATTATTTCACCAAGCATGTTAAGGATAATTTATTCTTAATTATATTTGTTGAGAATTAGTTTATATATATATATTTTCAATTTTTATTTTGAGATTAGTGTTCATTACAAAATTTGTGATTTTTCTTATGTAGCCTTTTTCATTTACAGTTTTATAATATCTGTAAGTCTGAATTTCCATATATTATTTGCACTGAGGTATATGGATCTAATACCTCTCTGAATAATAAAACCTGTTCTGCTATTTCCATATTTGATGGTTTGGCATTCCCCTTTACCTTTCAACTCTCACTCACTTTCAACTCTTCCTAGTCATCTTTTTCCAAGGTTATATATAATCAGGTGTATGGAGTGCTAATACCTGTGAATATCAGGATGACAAGTAACATGGATGGCATTCTTTCCCATTTATTGAAGGATAATGCTTGCATTCTGGCACCTTTCCTAGTTTATCTCTCCTCTCTGTGCCTGAACTACAAATACATTTCCTCAACGCTGAAACCATGATAACGTTCTGTCTGTCCTATAGAAAGAAAGCCAATCTGAGCCATCTAACTATCATTATGTAACTCTTATTGTAGTTTGTCTAAGATTTTGAATCTAAAATTTGAAGAAGAGTATAAATATATATACGATGAGAAATAAAAAAAATTATCCACATTTCCATCATTACTTTCAGAAGATTGGCTGCACATTGTTTAGCATTCGCACGCTTAAAAGTGGTACTCCTGAGATAATTTAAATCAGTTTTAACTTTCATCATTCCAGTGTTTTCTTGGGTGTTAATCTTAAACATGACTGTGCTGTTATCAGTGTACACCAAGGAAAAAAACAGAGCAATGATCTGATTTCTGTGTTCTGAAGGTGTCAGAGGCTGAAATTCATCGCAGACTCTCATTGAAATACGCTGACAGTGTTTTACAATGTAGTAGTAGTGTATGAGTGGATCAAGAAGTTAAAAAATAGTTTATTATATATATATATATATATATATATATATATATATATATATATATATATATATATATATATATATATATATATATATATATCAGGGAAGGAGCAGAATGCCCATTAATTTAGACCACTGACGAGAAGATTGAATTAGTTTAACAAACGCTTCTTGTCCTTTCTTTTTTGAACTTCTCGATCTACTCACATACACTTCTATGCTATAAAACACTGCCCTTGTAGTTCATTAAGAGTCTGTATGAATTTCAGCCCCTGACACACCCTCAAACCACAGAAATCGAATCACTAATCTTTATTCTTCCTTGGTACACACAGTTAATGGTGGGACCATTTTTATACTGTAACACTAAATAGAAAGTCAAATCTGTATCACGTTATCTCTAGCGTATCTATACACTTACACTGGAGTGCTTATTGAATATGCTTAATGAACACTTCCACAGATCTCCCCCTTCACATGAACCCCAATGACTTAAGCACATACTTGAACAATATCTTTTTTATTTAAAAATGACAAAATATAAACCTGCTTGAAAAGGCGACATTCAAACATTGCATCACATCTACTCCTTACCTTTTCACACTGTAAGTAAACTTATTTTGATGCGTGACTTTCTTTCCATTTATTTTTTGCAGTATTCGATTCTGTCTTTTTATTCTAATTTCCACTTTATTCGACACACTCTCTTTTCTAACCCTTTCCAAAATTCAGGTACTCTTGTTACTGTCTGTAACCCATTTTTTAAAGCCAAAGTTTATTGTTTTGCAAATGTGACCTACATCGTTGTTTGTGTGTGTGTTTGTAATATGGTGTCTAACGAATTTTCTATTTTGTGGCTTAGATTCTCTTGCCAGTTTATGACTAAAATCATCTATTCTGTTTATTTAATTATCACCTAAATTTACAGATTATTTTAAATTCTTCAGCTTATCTACACTCCAAGATACAGCACATTCTCTTTTCTTTCACTGAAATCATCTCAGAGGATTTCATTGTTCACCACCGCCAGAGAATATCTTCTAGATCTCAAGATAAACATGGTGAACTTGCCTTCAACTTTATCTATCCAGAATGACCTTATTCAGTTGGTGCACCTTCCTACCCATATTTCTGATATTCCTTGGTAAGATGAACCCAACATTCTTGACATCTTTTGTTAACATTCTAATACCTTCTCCTTATACTGTTAAGGTCTTCCCACCTCTGTGTTACTCGATCTTCTTACCTCTGTATCCTGTTCTTTCTCTCAAATTTTACTCTGAAAATTTCATATAGATTGAAGGATTTACAATGTTTTAGCAAATTTTGATTTCAACACGAATTATTTCAACTTTCTTCAGAAAAAAATTAGGCAAAAACAATCAAAATTGAAGCTTTTTTTGTCCGTTTTTTTTTTTTTTTTTTTTTTCTTTCTTCTTCTTCTTAAATATATTATTGCTTACGAGAGAGAAACCTAAAATATTAAGAAGAGAAATAAGCTGATTTTTTTGGTTTGTGGTAGCTTTTAAATTTCAAATTTTTTTTTTTTAAATTAAGCTTTTGTTATAATCTCTTAACTTCAAAAAAAAAAAAAAAAAAAAAAAAAAAAAAAAAAAAAAAATAAAAATAAATAAATTGTTTTCCCACTAAAAATCACACCAAAAATAAAATTTTAAAGTGATTTAGATACAAAAATTTGTCAAAATATTTCTTGAAGAAATTTTGCATTAATATTTAATTACCAAAGTTGTATTTTGAATGTGATTAGCATCACAATTTTTTAGAATTTATCCCTAGAATTATCAAAATTGAGATAATGAAGTTAAGATTACTCCTATGAATATCAAAAATTAACTTACTCAAAGTTACTAAAATAGCTAATTTGTTGAAATCAGTGTAAATAAAGCTTTTTAGTTATTTTAAACCATCAACATACAAGGCTAACAGCAATTTCTTTGTTTTTAGATTACTTCATATAGATTAACCCAAATATATATATATATATATATATATATATATATATATATATATATATATATATATTATATATATATATATATATATATATATATATATATATATATATATATATATATATATATATATATATATATATATATATATATATATTCCCAATAACCTTTAAAAAAAATTAGCTACCTGAAATTAAAATACTAAATTTAAACAAGCAACTTATAACAGAAAAGTATATATATATATATATATATATATATATATATATATATATATATATATATATATATATATATATATATATATATATATATATATATATATATATATATATATATATATATATATATATATATATAGTGATGCAGAAAAACACATCTCCAATTTTTCGGGATGATTTCTAATTTGCAATATATTAGCAGGAGAACAAAGTGAAAAAATTCTGTTTGACCAGATAGTTTTTAGTTTCAATATCAATAGCAGGTTCAATATTCGAAAATTTTTCAAAACTTTTCCTGAATTTAATTTTTAGACATTTAATGTATTTCTTTTGTGTTTCCCCCTACTTGAAAAATATATATATATATATATATATTATATATATATATATATATATATATATATATATAATATATATATATATATATATATATATATATATATATATATATATATATATATATATATATATATATATATATATATAAAGTGTAGGCTGATGTTTGCTTCAAAACCTCCTCATTGTCCCCAAATATTGCATTCTGATACCCCCAAATTGCAATATCTCAGAGGTGAACAGACTATATTATGCAGCAAGTAGAGCAATAGCAGATGCAATGGGAACCGAAACTACTCGAGAACAAGAAGGAACTACAAAAACTAAGAGAAACAAAATACCACCGTGGAAATTTAGATTACAAAAACAAATAGAAAACCTAAGAAGTGAGATAGGGGTACTAACAATGTTTAGAAGAGGAGAGGTTACAACACAAATAGCAAAAAGCAAAGTTGAAAATATGCTTAATAAAGAAAGAATAAGAAATGGTGATAAACTATCTCACGCGATGGTTAGAAGAAAATTGCTGCTAGCTGCAAAATCTAAAAAACTGAAAAGATACGAAAAGGTAGAAAAAGAGAAAAAACAAAACAGAATGTTCAAGGAAGATCCAGGTAAATTTTACTGTGGCAGAAACAGGAAGTCGTACAGAAAGTACCACTTAAAGAACAGTGTGACCGGTTTGGAGAAATATAATACGAAAACGAAATACATTATAATGAACAGACAGAATGGATAGAAGAAATAAAAAATCAACTAAGGAATAGGGATATTATAGAAATGAACCACCCGAAGATCGAGAAATCAGAAGTGAGAAACGTTATAAAAAAGACAAACAACTGGAAAGCACCAGGTATCGACATAGTACAAAATATATGGATAAAAAAGATAACCATTCTTATGGACCCTCTAATAGAATGTTATAACAGAATAATTGAAGGAAATGAAGAGATACCGATGTGGTTCACTACAGGAGAAACAACACTGCTCCCAAAGTCAGACAAAACAGAAGACCCAAGCAAATATAGACCAATCACATGCCTCCCCACACTATTATAAAATATTAACAGGCATCATAACTACAAGAATACAAAACCATATCATAAATAATGATATCCTAAATGAAGAACAGAAAGGATGCACAAAAAATTCATACGGGACTAAAGAACAACTATTGATTAATAAAATGATTATGGAAAACAGCAGAAAAGCTCAAAAGAATCTATGCATGACATGGATCGACTATAAGAAGGCATATGATAGTGTACCTCATTCATGGATAAAAGAAATCATGAAAATTTATAAAATTAATAGAAAAATTGTCAGCTTTATTGAAAAAACAATGTCCACCTGGAAAATACGTATGAAACTACCACATGAAAAAGGTGTCCTAAAACTAGACGAAATAAAAATAAGAAGGGGAATATTTCAAGGTGACACCATGTCCCCTCTATTATTTGTACTGGCACTGAACCCTCTAAGTAGTATAATAAACAACTTAAGAAATGGATATAGAGTTAATCCAAGGAATGAAAAAAAATCTAAGCAAATCTCTCATCTGTTTTATATGGATGACATAAAATTATACTCTCCAGACAGAACTGAGACTGAAGACAGATCGAGATAGTGAAGAGAATTTTCAGAAGATATTCAGAATGGATTTTGGAATTGAAAAGTGTGCATATGTGCTGCTGAAGAAAGGGAGAAGAGCGGATGCTGAAAACATTATAATTAATGATACTGTAATAAAAGAATTAGAACCGGAAGCTACATACAAATATCTGGGCATAGAGGAGTCAGAAAAAATAGAGAATGAAATAATGAAGAGTAGAATCAGGAAAGAATACCTAGACAGATTAAAAGCAATCTTAAAAACTGAATTAAAACCCAAAAACAAGATTGAGGCTATTAAGGTACTTGCTATACCCATAATAACGTATGGTATTGGAATTATTGACTGGTTCCAATACGAGATTAACGAATTAGATGTAAAAAACAGAAAATTATTACATGCACATAAACTCTTATATAAAAACCAATGCACTGCCAGATTATATATGCCTAGAAATGAAGGAGGTATGGCTGTACCAATGATAGACGAAATACACAAGAAGGAAATAATAGGTTTAAGCGAATATATAAAAGGAAAAGGTACAAAATATATAAAATGGGTAAAAGAACACGAAGAAAGAAAAGCAACAACAACTTCTATATTAAAAAAAGCAAACGATTATCTCAACGAACATTTAATAGAGGCAAATGAAGAAATGCATATGGAAGATGTAGATGTAATGAATAAAATAAAGAAAATAAAGCAAACATATAAAGTAAACAGGATGAAAGTTAATGAAAGAGAATGGCGCAATCATAAACACGCGAAAAAATATAAAGAAGAAGTACTGGATAAAGCCTTCATAGATAAAGAAAAAACAGTTGAGTTAATAGCAAAAGGATATTTAAGGTTTGAAGAGGAAAGACTACTAATTACAGCCCAAGATGGTGGACTCAGAACAAATTGGTTTAAAAAACACATCGAAAAACAGAACTGCAGTGATAGATGTAGGATGTGTGGGATTGAGGGAGAATCAGCCCTCCACATATTATCTGGATGTGAGACCCTACTCCATAGACATATATATACAGAGAGACACAATACAATATGTAAACTTATACATTATAGACTATGCAGAAAATATTACATAGAAATAGTACCTGATAACCATAGAAATGTCACCCCACCATCATTAATAGATAATGAACAAGTCCAGATTCTTTATGATTACCAGATTCCAACTGACAATACTATCCCATACAATAGACCAGATATTGTCCTGACGGATAAAACCAATAACAAATGCTTCATCATCGAGGTTGGTGTCCCCTATGATGGGAAGGTATCACTATATGAAAGAGAAAAAGAAATCAAATACCAACAGTTGAAATACGAGATTAGGCGAATGTGGAATGTGGAAGAGGTAATAGTGATACCAATAGTAGTGGGTGCATTGGGAACAATCAAAACGAGTCTAACTAACTACCTTAATAGACTTCCAATTGAAATTTGAACATCAGAATTAAGCTTAGAAATAGTAAGAAAAAGCCTCAGCTTCCTACGACTGGTGCTGGGCATGTAATAGGATGTTGGCCCTTGACCCAAGGTTTACGGTTAATCCTAAATACTCTCAAAAAAGAAAAATAAAAAAATAGCTTTTGTTTAAAACTAGAGATTCTGGAGTTCTGGGATAGGGATAACGGTGATCCATCCGTTGATGATCGTTTCTTCATTCTTTGGGGCTTTGGAGAATCTGGAGAAGAGTTTAGAGCAGCTATGGGTGATAAAATATCCACTAGAGAAATTGGAGTTATTAGACTCTGTGGGTGGATCATTCACCACAGAGGATATTAGTTTTCCCTGATGGGAATATGATGGTGGTTTATATTGAGGACAATCCTTTCCCTAAGTGCGGGTCCTCCACACTCTGGTACAACTTAGAAGAGTCATCACGAGCTTGTTGTTTGTGTTGTCTTGTAGGGCAATTATTGACTTATATGTCCATCTTCTTCGCAATGAATACATTTGTTTTGTCACTGTTGTAACAATTGTTATAGAGATGTCCTCTTTTTCCCACAAAATTTACAATAGGGACGAGAACGGCAATCTCGAACATCATGACCTGGCTTTTTACAATAATTGCATGTCACATTCGAGGAGTTATTTTGATTGTTGTTCCTTGGGGATCCATTCCACTGTTGTGGATATATATTATTATTGTTCCTATTTGGAGTATTTGAAGAGTTTCTTGGAGGTGTTCTACTCCTTGATCTATTATTATTTCTATTATTATTAGTTAGAAGTTTTGTTTATAAGGATACATTTTTAGCTTTCACCTGTTGTCCAGTTACTTGAGCAAAAGTAGGTTGATTAGGATGATTAGAAAAATAATTTGGAGGAGTAGGGGGTTGAGCCATTACAGGATATTGATTATTATTAGATTTATTGGGAACTGCATTAATTTGGGGTTGTAATCCCAACTGGTGTTGGGGTGGTGTCATTTGAGGTTGGAAATTAGTTAGATCAATTAATTCTGGAGTGGTTTTATTTGTTGGATTATTTGGAGTTTGTATTGGATAAGACCTTTGTGGTAGTTCTTGGGTTTGGTAATAATTAGTATAGATTTGATCAATTATGTTGACTAAATCATCCCAAGATATTTCCTCTCTTCTAGACATTTCACAAATCATAACATGAGATTTTACTGTTTGCTGGATATGTAGAGGTAAACTATTGATTAATTTTTCTCTAAGTATCATTAAGGTTTCAATTTCCGCAGTAGGGAAAGCTTTTTCTGCTAACCCTTGCAAGCGTAGTGCAAACAAGGGGATGGTTTCATTATAATCCATTACTGCATTTTCAAAATTTGTCTGATCAGTTTTGTTTTGCTTTGAAATATATTTATTAAACCATTGGGTAAGTTCATAGACTATAATAGTATATCCAGAGTTATTTTTCATTAAAAGATCATATACAGTCTTAATATGTCCTTCTAGATGTAAACCAAGGTAAGTTCTCCATTCATCTGTAGAAGACTGTGGGTACATAGTTTTAACATATTCTTCAAATCTGGTGAGAAATTGGGGAAAAGTCTCTCCGTCTTCCAATTTATATTTACCTAGAGGGATCATTTTAGTAGGTTTCTTTTGGAGTGCAAGTTGCTTGAACTAATTGAGATAAAGTCTGTAGCATCTGCTGATTTTGAGGCTATTAGTTCTCGATTTTGGGACAATAGTTCATTCATAATCCTTGAATCAACTAATGTATAAGTAGGTGAAGTTTGAATTGGCTGAGTCTGAGGTAGCGATTGTGTAGGCATATTTGGCAGTTGGAAAGTAAATGGTTGCTGTTGTGATAGAGGTGGAATAGAAGAAAGTTACTCTAGGATCAATAGGAGCTGAAATATTAGAAGTTGCAGTTGTAAATAAAGGTAAATTAGAACTAATAGGAAATGGATATGCTAGAGAACTTTGAACAGTGTTTAACCAATTTACATTAGACTGGGAAAACTCCAATGATGTCATTGGTGGTACCCAATTTTGTTGAGTTAAAAGCATGGAAATGCTAGTAGAAGGATTACTTACAACATTAGATGTGTCAACATTAGTGTCAGTTTTTAAAGTCATAGTTATTGGAACAGTTTCAGCGCCTGTACCGTATTCCTTTCCTTCCATTGTTTCTAAATTTTCAGTGGACATTATTTTTAATATATAAGTATGAAACACACAAGAAATCAGAAAACTAAAACTGGTATACTGGTACGTAATATAAAATAAATACTATCCTAACAAACTCACTAGTTAGCTAGTGGTTACAATTTACAACAATTGGCAACAGAACAAAGACAACAGAACTGTAGTGTAGAAACTACGCTCTGCTACCAATGTTATAATTTTAACTGGGGGTTTAAAGTAAAGTTATGGTGATTATTGATTACGAGAGTCAAGTGACTAAATGTAGCTCTCTCACCATTTGGGAACAAACGATATCCCCAAAGGAAAGTTTCAATAACTTTCTACAGTTACAACTGTCTCTGAACTTATACCAATTTAAAAATAAGAATATGTGTTACGTACCAGTGCTAACTCCAAAAAAAATGATTGATGAGATGATAAATAGGAAAAAAAAAAAAAGAAAGTCAAAAAGCAGAAGAGGAGAGAAAAAAAAAAAAAAAAAAAAAAAAAAAAAAACACAACACAAAGCAAAAAAAATAAAAAAAAATATAGAATTAGAACAAATAATGATGCCCACACATGCAAGCGAGAGTATTAGAGGAACAATTAGGGTGAAAATAATTACCTGAGCAAGTGTACAGGAAGTACTCCTCTCATAGACTTCCACTCACATGTGGGAAAAATAATAAACGAATAATAATAATGATTTAATAAAATAATATATATATATGTGAGGTTTTATAATGAGGTTGAAACTTAAGAGTATCCCTGGGTTAATTGCAACTAATTGCAGCAATAAGAATATAATACACACATTCAATCACTCAATCACTGATACACTGCGCTGGCACACTAGTACTGTAAAACATTACACACAACATAACACAAAATAATAATAAATAATAATATGAACCGTAATATAGTTTTTCTTTTATGCAATGGAGAATGATGTAACAAAAATATAGGTTAATAATAAATTTATAAACTTTTATCACTTAATCCTAAGTTGTATCAATCTTATGAAAATAATTTTATTACCTTCATAATTTTTATAGTATGAAGATTAGTCTTTATTGGCTTTTTACACTCAATTTCCAACTCCTCTGTATATTAAAGGAGATATAATTATGACACTGTAGTTCACCACACTTAAATTGTTTTATTATAATACAATTTAATTATATATAATAGTAAATGTGAATAAACAATGCACTATAGGGGAAATCTTGTAACACTAAAAATCTGTGTAGTGTTGCTAATTACAATAAATGTAATCAAAGGAAATGCTTGTAGTTTCGTAGTATTCTGAATATATATGGTAAGGTAAAGTTCCAAACCATGGAAATGTCACAAATAAAATTCCTCAAACTGGATGTAGGATATGTGACAGTGAAGGCTCCAAACCATGAACGTTTATTACACAGAGAAGGTCCCTCACCATGGAAATCTGGGAAAAACAAACGCTCCCTGACCATGGATATATGAGATGGGGAAACAAAGGTTCCCTGACCATGGACCTATAAACATATTTTATTTCTTTTTAAGCTATATAAAAGATTACTTTCTATCCATATTAACAGTGTTATACATTATATACATAATAAAACCTTTTAATAATAGAAACTAAACCTAACTTAGTTTAACTTACCTCAACAAAGTTGAGGTCTTTTCTTTTAACTTTTTGAAGAATCTTATTCAAGTCGTCAATTTATGGAAAGTTGGAATTCCTTATAAATAATTAAAAACACCAATTAACTATTTGCTTGAGTCTACCAAGAAAATCTCATTGAAAACAAATAAAGTAAAGAAAGCATACCTTGATTTCTCCTTGAATACACTTGATATATATATATACAAACTCATGCAATTAAGCAATTGAGAACAAAAATAGAGTAAGAGATATGATTATGAATGGCAAAAAAAATGATAACAAAATCAAGCATTACTTTAGAAAAGTATCTGAAACCAAAAAAATTTATACTTAATGACATATGTTGGTTAAAACATATTAGAGGAAATGAATTTGGGATCAGGGTAACAGGAAAATTCCTTACAATATATATATATATATATATATATATATATATATATATATATATATATATATATTTTTTTTTTCTTCTTCAGGTCCATTTCCCACTGGTTGTATTGATTTTATGCATGGTCGTTCAAAAGAAGGGACATTCTTAAGGTTGTTCTATCCCACACAGAAAGATCAAGTATGTGTATTTCCGAAGTTAATTAAAATCTTACTAGGCGAAAAGAAAACATAGGCCTATATCAGTGTTCAGAATTATTTCAATAAAATATCTCTATCCTTCTGTTTTAAGTAATTAAATTGTAAAATTGTTTTAAGTAAATTGTTTTTTTTAAAGGTTTTATTCTGTAAAAAAAATTGAGTATTGAACAGTCTACTACAGAACAATTCATTCTTTCTCATTAATGAAAATCTTGCTATTACATACACTTGAAGCATACTAGTAAATGAAACCGACAGTTATGTAGTAAAAAAACTTTTTGAATCTATAGAAAGTATTAAAAACAACCGCTATAAATCACAAATTTCTTGTCTCTTACTTTTGCAACAGTTTCTCAGTAAATAAATTGCTGATATTTTTTTTTCATTTTTCCAGTAATTCATTAAATAATATTTTTACCAATACTAGGAATTCACTTCATATAACAATATGATTATTTTGAAGAGCTGTATGTACAGGTAGCTTTTAACAAATATATTCCTAGTTGTATTAATAAGGAACCAAAAAAATTTAAGTGGTTTTATAATTTTTTTTTTTCTTTCTTTGCTAAATTGATCATTCCTTAAACTCTTTTCTTTTTAAATGAAGGTCGCTGAAGAGCATTTGACTCCATGGTTTCCTGGGTATGAATATACAAAAGGACTTTCAAGATTTTTATCCTCGTCTCTTCCTAGGTTTTATGAATCTATGTTGAACTGGAGCACAAGTAAGTTGCATCATGAAATAGCTCATCGTTTATTTATTCCATAAACATTTACAATTTTTGCATTTTAAATATATAGAATGTTGTTGAAACTTTGTTAAGCATCTGGTGGGTATAACTTGAAGAAAGTGGACTACTTGCGACAAGCACTACACTTGATAAGGTGATTGGGCATAACTAGGAATATGAAGGGGGAAAACTTGTTCAAAAATTCATAAAGTTGGAAGATTGCCAATATTCCAGACATTTAACAAGATTTCAACAACAACAATATATATATATATATATATATATATATATATATATATATATATATATATATATATATATATATATATATATATATATATATATATATATATATATATATATATATATATATATATATAATATATATATATATATATATATATATATATATATATATATATATATATATAATATATATATAT
>SEYY01013746.1:0-5000 GCA_009176605.1 Armadillidium nasatum
ATGGTACAACTGCCATTTTACCTTCTACTAAAGCTGAACTCTTCGCTCAAACTTTTGCCTCTAACTCTACCTTAGACGATTCCGGAGCTATTTCCTCCTCCTTCAATCCCCTCCAACTCATTTATGCTTAAAATTGTAATTTCTTCTAAAGATGTCATTTCTGCTCTCTCTGAGCTTAACACTAAGAAGGCGTATGGTCCTGATGGTATTCCAACTGTGGTTCTCAAAACTTGTGCTTCCGAGCTTGCACCCTGCCTTGGTAAACTATTTCGTCTCTATCTTTCTACTTCAACCTTCCATTCTTGTTGGAAACATGCGCTAATTCAGCCTGTGCCGAAGAAGGGGGACCCCTCTCAGTCTTCTAACTATTGTCCTATTCTTTAACCTCCGTTCTTTCTAAAGTTTTCGAATCTATCCTTAATAGGAAGATTTGGAAACATTTTAATTCTTCTAATCTTATCTCTAATCGCTAGTATGGCTTTCGTAAGAAACGCTCTACTGGTGATCTTTTTTCCCTTCTGTCTGACTCTTGGTCTTCCGCTCTTCGGCATTTCGGTGAATCTTTTGTTGTCGGGCTGGACATATCAAAAGCTTTCAATAGAGTCTGGCACAAAACTTTTATTTCCAAACTTCCCTCTTTCGGTATCTATCCTTCTCTCTGTGGCCTTCTTACTGATTTCCTTTCTGGTCGTACTATAGCAGCTGTTGTAAATGGCCACCGTCCATCCTTTAAATCTATTAATAGTGGTGTTCCTCAAGGTTCTGTCCTATCCCCAACACTTTTTCTGTTTTTCATTGATGACCTATCTGTTACTACATCTCCTATCCCCTCCTATGCCGATGACTCCACCCTGCATTATTCCTTTCAATTTGAAAGGTGCTCTCCCAACAGCAATTAATAAAAGCAAGGAAGGATAGGCTTGGAGACACTGACTTCAGATCTTTCTCACATTTCAAATTGAGGCAGAGAAAACATGGTCGTTTTCAATGCCTCAAAAACTCAATTTCTCAATTTCCACACAACTATGATATCTTCTTCGAAAACACACAACTCAAGTCTTCATCTCTTCTTAATATTCTTCGTGTTTCTTTTTCTCGTGATCTTTCTTGGAAAGATCACATTATTTCTCTCTCTAAACAAGCTTCAAAGAGGTTAGGTGTTCTGAGGCGCCTTCAGAATTTCTTCACTCCACCACGGTTGCTTACTCTGTATAGAGGTGTTGTTCGCCCCTGTATGGACCATGCGTCACACATGGGGTGATTCCACTCAAACAGCTATCCTTGAGAAGGTGGAATCTAGGGCTTTTTCGTCTTATCAACTCTTCTGCTCTCACTAATTCTCTCCAATCTCTTTCTGCCCGTCGAACTGTTGCGTCACTCTCTCTATACGATCGCTATTACAATGAACACTGCTCTTCTCAACTCTCCCGTCTCATACCTCCTCCACTGAGGTATGAGACTCATCATTTCTGTGTCCAACTGTCCGACCCCAGACTTAACCGCTATGCTCAATCTTACATGTACTCTACTGGTAAAGTCTGGAACACACTCCCTTCATCTATTTTTTCCAACTTCCTATGACTTACACACCTTTAAACGTCGTATATAGGGACATGTCGGCCTTTTAAATTGACCCGATTTCTGGATTGTTCCCCAACTCTGGTGGTAACCTGGTAGGCCTTTGGCCTTTGCCCACCAGAGGTAATATATATATATATATATATATATATATATATATATATATATATATATATATATATATATATATATATATATATATATATATATATATATATATATATATATATATATATATATATATATATATATATATATGTAGACGTATATTGTACCAAAATAAAAAAAGTTTGTTCGAATGTGTGTGGGGGGAGGGGACGCGCTATGAACCCACTTGGAAGCTAAGGGGGTGTAAGCTTGAAATAGTTTGGGAACCACTGGAAAAGACCATTCACTTTCACAACGTTGTTTTTTGACTCAGTTCTTTTTCGCGTTTCACTTTCTCAGTCTCTAGTGTACCCTAGTCATATATTGGAGTGCTTATGCTCCTACTACTACTCCCCCCCCCCTTTCTCCCTTCACATGTTCCCACAAATATACAAGCGCTTACTCGTACATTACCTTTTGAAATAAAAACAAAATGGACGAAACAAAGCTGCCTCATAGATGCTTGGAAGCGACAGCATCCAAACAATGTCCCTCATGCACACCTCACCCCATCATCACTTGGGAGGTGGTGAACTCCGATGATGGGGATGGTGTAGCCAGGACCACGCTGCCGGCTTGCCCAGGTGCACGGTACCATTTTTTCATTATTTTCTGTAACATTCGCAGTATTTTGTTTAATTTCCCCTTTGTCGAACATCATCTCTCTTCTTCTAGACCTCATTATCTTGTTCTTAACTGAAACTCAGGTGCTTGAGTACGGTGACGGCAAACCGTACTCTGCTTACTCCTGCTGTCTCTATCTTCAATCTAGTTCTCCTGATCCAGCTGTTGAACTCGCCTACCAGTTTTGCATTTAAAACAAATTTGAGGAGCTAGTGCAACTTCCTACCCATATCCCTGACGTTCTTGGTGATGAACCCAACATACCTGATCTTGTCTTAACCTCTTATCCTTCTCCTTTTACTGGTAAATTCTTTCCTCCTCTGGGTTCATTCGATCATCTTATCCCTGCATCTTGTTCAATCTCTTCAAAAGTCTTCCGCAGGAAAGGCCCCCGCCTTCGGCGAGGTGACGTTTCTGGCACTTCGTTTTTGTTAACTGGTCTGACTTGCGGTTGTACTTCTCTGATTTTCCATGGAATGATTACTGTTTCCGTGGGAGGGGTCCCTCGGAGTGTGCAGAGCGCATAACCGAGGTGATTCTCTCTGGCATGGAGGCGTACATTTCATATTCTTTCCCTTCTACTAAACCTAACAAACATTGGTTTAACTCGTTCTCATGCTATTCGCTGCAGGGATGCTGCCTTCAGGAATCCCGTCATCTTCAAACTCCAGAAACTTATTCGACTTACATTTCATCTCGGAATCGTGCAAAATCTATTCTTCGTAACATTAAAAACTCATTTCTCTTTCGACAATTCAATAATCTTTCTGGTCCTCTTCTTCACATCCTTTCTGTCATTTTGAAAAAAAGTCAACTCTAACCTTACTTCTTCCTCCTTCCCTCCTGTAGTTTCTTCTGACGTATCACTGCAGTTTTGCTTTCTACTAAAACTGAACTCTTCGCTCAGACTTTTGCCTTTAACTCCACCTTAGATGATTTCGGATCTATACTCCCTCCTACGACCACCTCAAATTCATTAATGATTAATATTATAATTTCTTCTAAAGATGTAATTTCTGCCATTTCTGAGCTTAATTCTAAGAAGGCGTACAGCTCTGATAGTATCAATATTGTGGTTCTCAAAACTTGTGCTTCCGAGCTTACCATGCCTTGATAAACTTGTTCATGTCTGTCTTTCTACTTCAACTTTCATTTTTTGCTGGAGGCGTGCGCTCATTCACCCTGTGCCGAAAAATGGGGACCCTTTTCAAAACTCTAACTATCGTCCTATTTCTTTACATTCCGTTCTTTCTAACGTTTTCAAAACTATCTTTAATTGGAGGATTTGGAAATACCATAATTTTTCTCTTATCTCTGATCACCAGTATGGCTTTCGTAAAGATCGCTCTACTGGTGATCTTCTTTCCTTTCTTTCTGATTCTTTGTCCTCTACACATCGAAATTTCTGTGTATCTTTCGCTGTAGCTCTAGGTATTTCGAAAGCCTTCGATAGAGTCTGGACCAAAGCCTTGCTTTCCAAACTTCAATTTTTCTTAATCTATCCTTCTCTCTGATTTCATTTCCGCTCGTTCTATATCAGCTGCTGTAGACTGCCATCGCTTTTTATTTAAATCTATTAATAGGTGTGTTCCTCATGGTTCTGTCCTACCTCCAACTCTTTTTCTATTTTTCATTTATGACCTTCTTTCTATTACTTCATCGCCTATCACTGCTATGCTGATGACTCCACTCGTCATTATTTTTTTTCACTTTGAAAGACGCCCCTCCCAATAGCAGTTAAATGACATAAGGATGGTGGCCTTGGAGCAACTAACCTCAGGTCTTTCTCATATTTCAACTTGGAGAAGAGAAAACATGGTCGATTTCAATGCCTCAAAACTCAATTCCTCCATCTCTCTACTTTCATAACCTTCCACACAACTATGATATCTTCTTCGAAAGCACACAACTCAAACCTTCATCTCGTGATATTTCTTGAAAAGATCACATTACCTCTCTTTCTAAACAAGTTTCTACGAGGTTGAGTGTTCTGAGGCACCTTCAGGATTTTTTAACTCCACCCCAGTTGCTTGCCTTTTAAAGAGTTGTTGTTCTCCCTAGTATGGAATACGCCTCACATATCTGTGGTAGTTCCACTCATACAGCTCTCCTTGAAAAGGTGGAGTCTAGGGTTTTTCAGTCTCATCAATTTTCCCTCTCATTAATTCTCTCCAGTCTCTCTGCCCGTAGAATTATTGCGTCAGCCTCTCTATACTATCGCTATTACAACAGACACTGTTCTTCTGAACTCTCTTGTCGCATACCTCCTCCATTGAGAAGAGCTCGTGCGACACGCCTTTCAACACCGTCTCATCCTTTCTCTGAGCAACTCTTTGACTCCAAACTTAACTTCTATGTTCATTCTTACATATACTCTACGAGTAAAGTCTGGAACACTCTCCCTTTATCTCTTTTCCCAACTTCCTTTGACTTGCACACTTTCAAACGCCGTGTGTCTGGTCACGTTGGTCTCTAATGACTAGGCCAGGGTTTTTCCAACTCCGGTGGAAATTGGTAGGTCTCCTACCTTTACCCATCTCGGAGAATATATATATATATATATATATATATATATATATATATATATATATATATATATATATATATATATATATATATATATATATATATATATATATATATATATATAT
>SEYY01013746.1:15000-30000 GCA_009176605.1 Armadillidium nasatum
TATATATATATATATATATATATATATATATATATATATATATATATATATATATATATATATATATATATCCTCTGGTGAGCAAAGGTCAGAGGTCGACCATACTGCACCAAAGTTGGAGAAATGTAAGAAACGTCGTCTATTAGTGACAGATATGTTCCGATACACAGCGTTTAAAAGTGTGTAAGTCAAATGAAGTGGAGAAAATCGATATAGAGATTGTGTTCCAGACTTTACCAGTTGAGTAAATGTAAGATTGAGCATAGCGGTTTAGTGTACGGGTAGAAAGTTGTACAAAAAAAGGATGGGACTGTGTTGAAAGACGTATTGCACGAACAATTCTCAAAGGAAGAGGTATGTGACTGGAAAAATTCAAAAGAGACGGTGTCCGTTGTAATAGCGTTAGCATAAAGAGTGTGACGCAATAATTCGACCGGTAGAAAGAGACTGCAAAAGGTTAGAGAGAGCGAAAGTATTTAAGACGAAAAGCCCTAGACTCCACCTTTTTCAGGAGAACTGCATGAGTAGAACCACCCCAGAAGTGTAAGGCGTATTCCATACAGGGGCAAACAACATCCCAATAAAGAACAAGCAACTGGAATGGTGTAAAAAATCACAAGGTGCCTCAGAACACTCAACCTCTCAGAAACTTTTATATAAAGAGAAGTAATGTGATCTTTCTCCAAGAAAGATCACAAGAAAAAGAAACAACAAAAATATTAAGGACAGACGAAGGTTTGAGTTGCGTGTTTTCGAAGTTGTCACAAGAAGGTTGTGACGAGTAGAGAGATAGAGGAACTGAGTTTTTAAGGAATTGAAAGCGATCATGTTTTCTCTGTCCCAACTTGAAATATGAGAATTATATATATATATATAGTATATATATATATATATATATATATATATATATATATATATATATATATATATATATATATATATATATATATTATATATATATATATATATATATATATATATATATATATATATATATATATATATATATGAGATCCGCATCAGCATCCGCAGTTCATGATTTTGCAATACCCGCATCTGCATCCGTAATTACTATATATATATATATATATATATATATATATATATATATATATATATATATATATATATATATATATATATATATATATATATATATATATATATATATATATATATATATATATATATATATATATATATATATATATATATATATATATATATATATATATATATATATATATGATGACTTAAACATCCGCATCCGCGAATGTGGAACATTAAAAATCCGCATCGCGCGATGTGAAAAAAAATAGACATCCTCCTTCATATCTGCATCCGCGTTATTGAAAAATTGACATCCGATACGTCCCTAATATATATATATATATATATATATATATTATATATATATATATATATATATATATATATATATATATATATATATATATATATATATATATATATATATATATATATATATATATATATATATATGAAAACTATTTTATGTGGCACTTTGGTTAAAGAAATGGCACCCTTGATTGAATTATTGAGTTTGTAGAGCGAATAAAATAGTTTTCCTTCCTGGCACTACAAATATACATGACTTTTTTATTTTATTTCAAGGACTGGTCAAATATAAACAATTTAATATTATTATTATTATTATTATTATTATTATTATTATTATTATTATTATTATTATTATTATTATTATATACTAACAATTTTTAGTTTACAGTTATTTCAGTTTTATTATTGTTATTACATTCAATATTTTATTTTTTATTTTTATCCTTATTATTATTTTTAAAAGAAATAAATTAGATTAAGATTATGACTATAATGCATTATAAAATTTAAAATTTTCAGAATTTGCTTCTTATTTATATAATTATATTATGTTTGTTATTGTATTTAATTTTAATTGGCTCAAAGGAAGAAATCGTCTCCCCAGAAGCCAATTTCAGTTTTGTATCAATACATTTAAAGTACATGATGTTTGCTTATATGAATATATAACTGAAAAAATAAATAAAACTTAGAGAAATATCATTATTATTATGTAAAAAATATATATATATATATATATATATATATATATTATATATATATATATATATATATATATATATATATATATATATATATATATATATATATATATATATATATATATGTGTGTGTGTGTGTGTGTGTGTTTCTGTACGTCTCTCTCTGTATGTGTGTGTGGTCATTATCTTAGAAGACTCCATTTCTTTAAAATTAACATTTGTTTGCCTCCTTCAGACTTCGAAGCTGACTGCAAAAGAAAGGGGGACAAGCCTGAAGGCTTTGCTTGATGATGGATGGCAAGAGGTCGACGGGCGAGACGCAATCAAAAAGGAATACGTTTTTATAAACTTTATAGAGGTGAGTGAATTCATTTTTGGACCTATGATAATAATAATAAACTGCTTTTTAAGTAATAATTTATCTGTAAAAAAAACTTTATATAGGCCGCAGGGGTGGGCAACCGCTGGCACGAATGCTAAACGTGGCGCCAATAAATTTTTTCTGGCAAGTCAAAAAAAATTTTTTAAGAATCATCTTTAAGCGGCGTAGCCCACGGAGACAGAGTTCCGACGTATGCAAGATTGCAAGTTAGCCTATTTCTGAAAGAAACAAAGTCAACTTCTCATTAGGCTTTAAAAGCCGCTGCGCGGACCAGAAGCGTTCAGTTGACTTTGAGCTGCACCTTAGTGAAGGTGTTCCCTGTGCCTTATTAAATTTGTGATTTATTATTGTAATTATTGCTTTGAAAATAAATGTGAAAGAACCTCCAGAAGGGAGGAACAAAAAAAGTTATTTAATTTAGTTTAATATGTATTTAGAACTGAAGTTATATATATTAAAATAATTTTTGGTTGGCACGTGGAAAAATTTGAAGTCAGAGATTCTGCCGATTTTGGCACGCTCTCAAAAAGGTTGCCCACCCCTGATACAGGATATTTGCAGATAAATTAAATGGAAATGAACATTTTTACGAGAATAATACGAAACTATCAAAATCAGTTTCAAATCTAAGAATATTTTTCTGACCTGCAGTGAAACATTTATAGTTAAAATGCGTTTTTTAATTTTGCTTAGAAAGTATTGAATCTGTAATAAATATCTCCTAATCATGCGATCATATCAGGAATGAAACCGTACTTCTGTCCAATCAAGAACGCAACCGTACTACTATCCAATCAGGAACGAAACCGTACTACTCTCCAATCAAGAACGCAACCGTACTACTGTCCAATCAGGAACGAAACCGTACTACTCTCCAATCAGGAACGAAACTGCATTACTGTCCAATCAGGAACGAAACTACTACTGTTCAATCAGGAACAAAACAGTACTACTGTCCAATCAGGAACGAAACCCTAAAGTTATCCTTCAGTTTTTTCTTTATATGTGTTTCTCAGTCGTTTTCTCTTCTTTTAGCATTAAAATAATTGTTTGGTGTTCTTCACCATAGTATATTTTGAAAGGAATATTTTTTATATCTTTCGAGCTATTAAAATTTAATTCGTATTGATAAAAGCTTGTATGTGATAAAAAAATGTTCAATCACATTTTGTTTCCTGAAGAATGAAACAGAAGAAAGAAAGTTAACTGAAACTAATGACTGAAAAAAAAAACAAATTTTACTCCAAGTTTAAAGGATCGTGAAGGATATTGGTAAATATATTGTTTTTCTTGAAAAAATAGTTGACCTTGACAAAATTTGTAAAAAGAGCAGTTAACTTTATTTCCGTCGTTGTAGGAAAAATATATACTTTAAACAATGAAAAATAAAATAAAGCAAAATCAAGAAATAAAATATTTTTTTGATCTTCCATATTTGACAATCAAAGAATTGTGTGTGTATCAAAGCTTTTTCATTAAGGCAAGACAAATCACTTATGTGACTTGTCTTGCCTTAGCAAGACAAATCACTTATGTGACTTGTCTTGCCTTAATTAAGCCTACAAAAAGAAAACAACTTACATCCTAAAAGAAAAAGGACAAAAAGTCAAAATCATAAAAAGAAGAATTGTCTTAAAAAGACAAGTTTATGCTTTCTAATATTTCATCAACTTCAGATTTTATTTTTTTATTTTTTTTAATAACAGTTCACATCTCATGGGCATTGCCATATTCTAGGGAACAAGGAGAGGAACTTTTCTTGGTAGTATATACCTAGGGTCCGCATTCACCCTCAGTCACCCGAGTTAATAGATTATATCCCTTATTGACAATAGGCTTTGTACCTAGATTCCTTGAACACATTTTTCCTTTGGTTCGTAGGAACAAAGTAGTATATATTATTAATTAAAAACCATCATCTCCCAAGAAGGGTTTTCACCCTTTCAGTGGAATCAGCCACTGGCAATATCTTAATTTTAAACTTTTTCTTTTTTTTAATCTAAGGCTTTCCAATCAGAAGATTGAACTTTTCAGTAACTCTGATACTAGAAACTATTTCTGGAGTTTTTTTCAAGCAATATTTAAAGCTCTGTCACCCTCTCGAAGAAATCTCTTTTTGCTATGTATTATTATTCTTAGATCTTATGTAGATGATTTGCCCATTCTTTTGGAATCGTTTCAGATTGTCATAACGTATCTAGCTCCATTATATATATATATATATATATATATATATATATATATATATATATATATATATATATATATATATATATATATATATATATATATATATATATATATATATATATATATATATTATATATATATATATATATATATATATATATTATATATATATATATATATATATATATATATAGTATATATATATATATATATAATATATATACTATAGGCCTTAGGTATAGAAAAAGTTTCTGAGTTTCGATATTTTTTATATCGATATTTTGAAATTTCGATTTTAATCGGTATCTCATTGCAATGTTCTTGTATAGGTTAGGCGTGTATTTTACGGCAACTTCGGTAGTTCAGGTTATAAGTCGAACTAAGGTACGCTAGAAAACTAAAATAATAATAATAATTATAAAAATAATTAGAATAATTTTGAATAGGCATATCGATGTTTCGATATATCGATATTTTCAAAACATCGAAACTCAGAAACATTCTATACCTATATATATATATATATATATATATATATATATATATATATATATATATATATATATATATATATATATATATATATATATATATATATATATATATATATATATATATATATATATATATATATATATATATATATATATATATATATATATATATATATATATATATATATATATATATATATATGTAGAACAAAGTAGAACTTTGTAGAACTTCCTGCTTTATATATAAATACATATATAACTGGTGAAGTTCAAAACCTCAAACCAATATTTATATATTTTCCTGAATCTAGTTTACTTCATTACAAATATTTATTAAATATTAAATGCAGTTAATATTTGATAAAATAAATTTTGACCATTTTTCTGTCTCGATAAAATGCTCCGATGAGTAACGTAATGTCTTTTATTTATTATTTTCAAATTATGTCATAGACTTTCAATATTTTGGGTATGTGCCTTTGCAATTGGGTTCACAAAATTTTCACAATGATGAACGGTAAAATGTTTAAAATTATAACCGTCTAAAGCCGCAATGTTTCGATACGATTTAAAACAATCACTAATAATGATACTTCCTTTTTCAATTTTAAATTTAATATAATCTATCTAACAATGTATTTTCCTTTCTGTCATCAACAGCACACAAAAAGATATTGTTCGGTTATCGACAAATACCACATAAAACCCATTGTTCCGGTAACATTCTTCCTGCTTTATTTTTCTTTTTGCAAAATACGTCTCATCCATTTCTATCGTTTTCCCTTATCCATCAATTTTCGTATCCAATTTGAGAATAGAATCCGCGCAAAAAAAACAAAAAAAAAATGCTAACGTAACCCTAACCTAACCATAGAGTAAAGGAAGTAAAAAAGCTTACCTTTTGAAGAAAATTATTATAGCCACTGTTGTCTTTATTGACATATTTAGTTCTTCCTTGAAGTACTTAACAGATGTTAGTTACCTTAGTCCAAGCATATATGAATGTAATAAAGGTTTTCAAAGATAATATGCAATTTTACAACCATGTATACCTTTCTTAACAGTTATTCGAACATCACCACAATCATCTTTCCGACATCTTCACAAGAAATAATTTTTCTTATTGCATAATCATATTGTGATTATTTAAGCACTTTTTATGACTAGGTATAATATTACATTTTTGTATAAAAAAATATAGCATCACTTTCATTTTTAATATTCTTGTAAAGAACATAGAAATTAACACATTCCGACATTTTTACAATAAAATCCTTCAAAAACTTTTTTTTTTTGAGAACGGACCTCACCTACGAGGGCATATGCCGTCCTTCCAGGCAGACAAAATACCGCACTTCAAGCCATCACGAGTTCAGGGCAACTGAGAAATAAATTTTATCTCACCTAAAAACAAATTTGTGAAGCTACTTTTCTAATATATTTTCATAAAAATGAAAAGTTGCTAGAAATGATACGTTTGAACAATTCCAAAAGATTGGGCAAATTAGTATGTATTAATTATATAATTATAATTAGTATATATTAATAACACATATATTAATAATATAATTATAATTAGTATATATTAATAAGACCCTTATTCTTATTAATATATTTAAGGGTTAACTATCCCTCGAGGATAGGAAAAAGCAAAAGTAGCATACCTTATAAAATTCAGTTAGGGAAAAAGTAAATGATTTTTTATATATTCTATTTGGTGAAGCTACTTTTTTTTAATATAAATAATACTTTTTTCTGCATAAAAAATTCTTATTGTGTAAAAATTCTACCATTTCAGGCTTGGTCTTGGATGAGTAGCATTGCCCTTGAAAGTGAGAAGAATAACCATCATCCGGAATGGTACAACGTCTACAACAAAGTCGAAGTCATTTGGTCAACACACGACGTCGGGGGACTTTCTTTGCTCGACATAAAAATGGGCTACTTCTGTGACAATACTTACAAGAGACATGAGCAAAACGACTATTAAATAAAAATATACTTCAAAATTGTTCACAAATTTAATAACTAAATTTGTATATTGAAACAATATATATATATATATATATATATATATATATATATATATATATATATATATATATATATATATATATATATATATATATATATATATATATATATATATATATATATATATATATATATATATATATATATATATATATATATATATATATATATATATATATATATATATATATATATATATATATATATATATATATATATATATATATATATATATATATATATATATATATATATACTGCTCAATGTCAGTTAAATCACAATAGATTTTTTTTTTTTTTAATGAACTAAAAGTGACTACCCCAACTTGACTTTCGAAATTATTATTATTATTATTGTTATATAGGGGTGGGGGTGGGGAGTTATTAGTTTTATTAATGAGGGAGAGAACTTATTTTCTTTTTATGATAAATAAGGTTTTGTGTGATTGAGATTATTATTATTATTTATTATTTTTTATTATTATTATTATTATTATTATTATTATTATTATTATTATTATTATTATTTTACTTTCAATTTAATGATAATCATTTTTATTTGCGTTTTTTGCTGACAATTAGTTTTTAATCGTGCTTGGGCATAACAATTAATTAAAGTGACGAAATGACATAGACTTAAAAATATTTTTCATTCATTTGAAAAAAAAAAAAAATAAAAATAAAATAACTTATGTTTATAGATTTAATTAATTAATTAAGCTTAATTTTAAGGGTAAAAAAATTATTTCACTGAAGAAACACAAATTTGCCTATGCATGAATATTATATCTTTATATAAAAAAAATTAATGATTTATTTTTAATAATAAATACATGGGCTTTCATTTACTGAGATTTTTCATTGTTTCCTCTGGCAGTAAAGTCCTATTATAGACACGAAAAAGTTATGTGTTTTTTATGTTTTATGTTATTTTGTTTTATGTGTTTTTCAGGAGGCTTTTCACAAGTCTATTATTAATTTATTTTCTTATATAGTATGCCATATATATATATATATATATATATATATATATATATATATATATATATATATATATATATATATATATATATATATATATATATATATATATATATATATATATATATATATTATATATATATATAGGAACCGACCGGGGCCCCGGCCCCGGCCCCGGCCCCGGCCAACCATGGCCATTTTTACTGACCCCGGCCCCGGCCAAAAATCAAGGAAAACCGGGGTTGCCGGCCGGGGTTAAAATGGCAAATTATACTTAAATGTTTTTTTATTTTTTTTTAATTTTCAGCCGATTCTGCTGAAACTTTCAGTTATATAGATTTTTTACCGGTAAGAAAAGTCCATTTCTAGCGTTTTTCCGAGTCTATTACGGTTAAAAGGTTTTTTGTTTTTGTTTTTTTTTTGAAATTTTACCCTTTTTTAATTGAATGGCGGTGCCAAACCACTTTTTAGAATGAGCTGAAAATTGGACTATTTATTCAAAATTAAATGGGATACAAAAGTCTCTAATGGACTTTTGTTCCCAGAGTTATAGGAAAAATGTTATAAGCCAAAAACTGACCAACTATAGAAATAAAAAAAATTTTGAACTAAAAAAATCCACCTTTTCAAACCAAATTTTTAAAAAAAAAATACAACTATGACATTTCCTATTTTTGCTGTGTATAGAGGAGAAGTGGGGCTACAAATTCCTCTATGTACTTTATTCGATGACATTCGTTGGTTTTGAGATATAGCCTTCAAAAAGGTCCATTTTTGGCCAAATTTCAAAAATTCCCAAAGTTTGAGAGGCTGTATCTCGCTTCAAACAAAGCGCATTTAAGTATGCACTAAATAAATATTGTTGCCCTGCCCTTTTCTAAACAATATTCACAAATAAAAAAATATAGTAGGTAGGGTTTTTTTATAAATAATTTTTTCCTCCAGAAGGGTACGATTTTTGCAAATTTTTTTTCAAGTGCTTATATAACTTTTTTCTAGACGTGATATCAAAAACCTATTCCCACCAATGCAAGAAATTGGGGCAAAGGTATTCAGCTAAATTTTCAGCTCATGTGGACCAGTGGTTTGATCCAGTTATTCATTTTTTTCAACTTTGGGTCCAAATAAGTTTCAAACCGTTATAGACTCAAAAAAATGCTCGAAATCAACTCAGAACTTCGTGAAAAAATTCACATACTTTGAAAATTTCAACTCAATCAGTCAAATAATAAAAAAAAAAAAAATTCAAACAAAATATAAGAAAATTGAGATTTTTTTCATTTTCTGTTTCTTTTGACCGCTCCTTTTCTGCTAGTGAATGTTCATCTTTGTGTTTTGATTTTAGATACTCCAAAAAGATTTGGTTGAAATTTTTTTACTTGTAGCACCCGGAGGTTCTCTTCTAATTTTCTGATTGCAGATGTTAACATTTAGCTATTTCGAGCCTATCCTGAAACATTGTAAAGTATTCAAATACTGCAGAAGCTGATCTTTTATCCATATTGACTGAAAGTATAAACAAAATAATAATTTTTAAATAATGCAGCTAAATGATACAAGTTTGATACATGGCAATAAAATAACAATGATATGTATAAATACAGGTTAAATTGATAATTTTATATCTTTCATTTTTTCAAACTTTACCTTAGGGTCTTACTTAAGTAAACCTGTTGAATCACTATTATGAATTAGAATATTTTTTTTTTAATTTTTGTACTTTTTTTAAACTTTAACTATACAAAACTGTAATTTTTTGATTTTTTTTTGGAGAAAATGCATATAATCATTAATTTAAGTGAATGTTGGCTATTCTACTCCTTCCTTACAATTAAATAAACCTTATATCTAATTTTTTTAACCTTAAATTTCAGTGCTTTTGACCTCTTTACAAATTTTAGAAAACCCCGGCCAGAACCCCGGCCCCGGCCAAATTTGGGTGACCCCGGCCCCGGCCCCGGCCAAATTCCAACCCCGGTCGGTCCCTATATATATATATATATATATATATATATATATATATATATATATATATATATATATATATATATATATATATATATATATATATATATATATATATATATATATATATATATATATATATATATATATATATATATTAGGCCGTATTTACGCCTATACCGTGACTCAAATGGAAGAGTAAATTACTTTCTTGCTTGAGGGCGCCTGTTCGATCCACTTGGGGATCCTAGGTATATACCTAGAAAAGTTCCTCAACTCGAATAGGGCAATGCCCGTGTGATGTGAACTTAAAAGAAAAAAGTACTAAGATAAAATTGAAGATAAAAGAATGGTAAATCTTCGAAAGAAAATGTTTATAATAATCCTTTGAAGTGAAATAAACGTCACCAGCATGGTGTGCAAATCAGCGGGTACCGTATTTCTGGCTGTTTTTCCACAGTTCTGACAAGCTTCATATTTTGATTCACCCTCTTTCCTGAGGGTATTTTGGAGGGGGGAAAACCTGTCTGTTTTGGGTATAAGAGTCCCATATCCAATGGTATGAAAGATCAGCGGGTACCAGATTTCTAGCTGTTTTTCCACAGTTCTGACAAGCTTTATATTTTACTTCACCCTCTTTCCTGAGGGTATTTTGGAGGGGGGAAAACCTGTCTTTGTTTTGGGTATAAGGAGTCCCATATCCAATGGTATACAAGATCAGCGGGTACCAGATTTCTAGCTGTTTTTCCACAGTTCTGACAAGCTTTATATTTTGCTTCACCCTCTTTCCTGAGGGTATTTTGGAGGGCGGAAAACCTTTGTCTTATATAAAATGTAATACAAAAAAAAAAAAACTTTGATTTTATTACTTAAAAGGTTAGGTTAGGTTAGGTTAAACTCTGCTTTTTATTAATGTTTTTTTTGTTTTTTGTTTTTTTTAAGCTGCCGTGGCACAATGATAGAGGGTTTGTCGGACTTGAAGGTGCTGGTTCGATCCCTCAATCGGAAACTAGGAGGAAATGTCCTAGAAAGTTTCCCCTCCTCGGATAGGGCAATGCCCGTGAGATGTAAACTTAAAAATCTTGTTTAACGTTTTAAATTAAAACAACAGCGAAATATCACATAAAATAAAATCTTTTTAATCATTAATACATAAATTGTTTAATGATAAAACTAAAAAAAAAAATTTAAATAATACAATTTTTAAATTATTTATAAATTTTCAGTCCAAATAAAATAATTGTTAACATCAATTATTTTCATCAATCTCAAACGTGAATTTTGAAACTTTATACCCATATTGGGTCAAATCTTAAACATATTCTCAAACTTCTACTTAATTTCATCTGCAAACTTACCGTATCTAAGACACTGTCATTTACAATTACAAAATCTGCGTTTCCTTTCCAAATGTTTTCGAAAAGGGGCTAGAAATGAAGGATTGTTGGTCTTCTTATTACAATTCATCGTTTTCTTACGTTCTGCACAACTTTCGATTTGATTTACAACTGTTCTGTAGGTCTTATGATAATATCATTGATCTGAAAATGTTATTTGTTCACAGTTTACCAAAGAAAATTGTGGTTGAACAAGAGCAGAATAGGTTGAAAGATAAGAGAAAAGTTAATTTAAATTACTGATATATTAGTTCCAAAATAATAAAAAAAAAAGTATTGTTGATGTGTGAAGTTGGTAATAGTTCTTTAAAGTGTATTTTTATATTTAAATGAAATGAATAATTCTGTGTTACAAATATCATTTGTCAAAATTGAGACCTGCAGGTCGTAAACAGTGCACAGCGTTAATTTTGAATGTGTTTCAACAAAAGAAATTCATATAAAATAGTACCTAATATAAAAATTTAAATTAACTAAAATAAATAAAAATATCTTAACCTCAACATGAGCTGGAGATGTAATAATGTGAAGAACAGAATCAGCAACATCTTCTGGTTTTATAGATTCTACTGAAGTGTATAGATTTTTGGCTCTTTCTGAATCTTTAAGAGCTCTGTAGGCAAACTGCGTTTCAACCAGAGCAGGACTCACTGACTGCAGAAAATAATAAAATTAAATTAACGCTGCAACAATAGTAAAAAATCGACATTTGTGTTTATTCTAAAGCATGCGTGTTTGGTAAGGAAATAATAAAAAATATAATCGTCACCACTCTTTTGGGAAAGAAATGTTCGTATGCCATGCATTTGCATCCAAAATTTGTAGAACGCATACTATAGTAGCATCATATTAACTTTTAATTATATTTCAAATAATAAAAAAAAAACCAATGTTCGTATGCCATGCATTTACATGAAAAAATAGCATCATCATAGTATGTTTCACATAATAAAAATAGTGCTAAGTACTGAGATTCGTATGTGGGACTTCTCTTCTCTCATTTCTTGCCTTAAACCTTCAGTAATGGCTCTAACAGCAAATTTTGTTGCCGAGTAAAACCTCGATAACGATGTTGGATAAACAGTATAACCTGCAATGCTAAAATAATGTTGAAATTTAAAAGAATTTCAACACAAATTTTGAATTTCATCTAAAATTTGAAAAATAGTCTTTTTTTTAATTACGTTTTTAATATAATTTACTTTGGTAAATTTTACATGTTACTTATAATGGGTTGGTAAATAATTTAATTTTTTCAACTTGTTTTTCATTTAAATTCAATGCAAAAGAGTAATTTTATCATAAATAATAAATCAAGTGGCAGAAAACAATAAATAATTGCAATTTTTTTTATTCAAAATTAAAATGCAGAAACAAATGGATAATACAGAACAAAACAATAAAAAAAGAAAACAGAAAAAAGAAAGAAATCTCAAAAGAAAATGAGCAAAAAGTAATGAGTCGAGGTGGGGTCAGAACAAAAAGAAAAAGAAAATTATTATTATTATTATAATTACAATTATAGAACTTGAACATACTTACTTATATTTATGATATGTCCATCATCAATACCTCTTTCCCTCATGGACGCAATTGCCAATTGTGAACATAGACATAAAGCGATAATGTTAACGTCTGTCATTTCTTTCATTTCTTCAACGGTAGAATCTATGAGAACAAAACATATTTTTTTTATATATAAAATTAGCATCTCAAGGGCATTGCCCTATACGAGAAGAGGAATCTCTCTAGTAATCTGCTTCCTATGATCTGAATGAGTCTATTAATTTACCGTTATGCCACGGTACGATATTACGGTACATTTTATTGGAAAAAGGAAGCCTTTGGCGTCCTTAAGGGAATCTGAGAGGTCCTGCAAAATTACTCAGTTTAATAAATTTTTTTTTTTTTTTTTTTTTTTTTTTTTCCTTACTATAAAAAATCTATCTCAATTGCAAGATGAGTCTTACATGTTCTCTACAGATAAAGTCTCGAACACACACCTTTAATCTGTTTATTTGAACTTGATTTGACTTACACACCTTCAAACGCCGTGTATCAGGATATGTCGGCATTTGTTTGGGCCTTCCGGAAACTTTCAAACTTTGGTGGAAATTGGTATGCCTTCCGACCTTTGCCCCCATCAGAGGATATATATATATATTATATATATATATATATATATATATATATATATATATATATATATATATATATATATATATATATATATATATATATATATATATATATATATATATATATATATATATATATATATATATATATATATATATATATATATATATATATATATATATATTATATATATATATATATATATATATATATATATATATATATATATAGTATATATATATATATATATATATATATATATACTATATGGACTTTATACAGGAAAACTTAAAACATCAAAAGGTTTATGAAATAAAAATATTTATGTGAATTAATTGACTTCGTTACCTACAGGACTTAGAAAATCATAACATATTAGTGCTGACATATTACACTCTCAGATAGTGAGTAATTGGAATATTGAACACTATAAACCACAAACCTTAGTTAGGAATGATAAACTGAAAATTTAAATATAAAAACAATGTTACAAATTTCAATCATTGCTTATACATTTAACTACTTTTTAACACGCACACACATACACACACACACACACACACACACACACACACACACACACACACACACTCACACACACTCTCACACACTCACTCACACTCACACTCTCTCTCTCCTACTTTACTCAGTTTCGTCGACTTAAAATCATTTCCATGCCGTTTATTCGGCCATTTTATATCATAAACGGATTTATATCATAAATAGATTGCTCGATTTTATTTCTGGTGGGTTTATGTGGGTCCTCATCCTTTTTAACAGGACTGTAGTAAATTAATTAATGGATAATACTAATAATATTTAAAGATATGTGAGAACTTACCTTTACTTTGTTAACGTCTCTTGCAACTCCTACAACATTAAGACCCGATCGAACAAGGGATTCAGATATTGCAGCTCCAATTCCAACGCTTGCTCCGGTTACTAAAGCAACACGACCGACCAATCTCTGCATTCTTAAAGAAAACTGAAATAAAGAATAATTAATTTAGTAAAAAATTGAATTAGATAAAACTCGTGGAACATTTCGCTTTAGCAATCTTCAAAAACTTTAAAGAATCTTTCTTGATTGTGGAACACCCCTATATCTTCTAATTGGATAGTAAAAATTCGTTTCTTGCTTTAAATGGGCAAACGTCACATACCTCTGAAAAAAAAACTGGTATTAAATATGACATTTACGAGATAAATAAGCGTAACCATTACTAGCATATATTATTAGGACCATTGCAGCTAGATTATAATAATGGGTAAAATTTTAGACTGGCGCCAATACCCCTCTTCCTCCAATTTTTCTATTTACTTCATGTTGGATGCAAAGACAAACAAACAAGCGAT
>SEYY01013747.1:0-2500 GCA_009176605.1 Armadillidium nasatum
TGATAACATGTAACATTAAAAAAAGGAAAATAAGCAAATTTAACGCAAATGTCTATGAGTAAAACATGAAAAATGAGTGAGTGAGTATTAGGAATTAGAATTAAAGAGTGAAGGATATTTGAGGGTAATCATACCTAGAGGGGGCACTAATGTAGTCGGACTAGCCCCCCAAGATCTTCCATGGGGCATCTCATATATATATATATATATATATATATATATATATATATATATATATATATATATATATATATATATATATATATATATATATATATATATATATATATATATATTTACTGCTTTCTTTTATCTCTAAAAATTTCTCTTTACACTCGAACAAGGATCTCCGACAGAGGCCCACCTGCATCTCTGGAGCCTTATTGCCACACTTGGTCATTACAATAGTGTTTTCTGAGATTTTGTTTATAAATTTCGTTAGTAATCTTAGATCGATTGTTTATGTTAATTTTAACCTTCAATCCTCTTACAATATATTCTTGTATGGAGTCAGATTGGGATGTTAACATTTTTAGTAAGACTTCTTATTCATTTTTATTTACATTATTATTTCAATTACAATATCATATTTTGTATTGTCCTATAAAGGTGGTTTGGGAATATTATATATAATATGATCATGCTCCCCAAATCTTAAACTATATAAATATATATATATATATATATATAATATATATTATATATATATATATATATATATATATATATATATATATATATATATATATATATATATTATATATATATATATATATATTATATTTATATTAGTGATGGCATCCGCATCCGCATCCACATTCGAGAATGCGGAGCATGCGCACAAAAATCAACATCCGCATCCGCATTTTCGAAAATTCAACATCCGCATCCACATCCGCACTTTCGGAAATTCAACATCCGCATCCGCATCCGCATCCGCACTTTCAAAAATTCAACATCCGCATCCGCACTTCTCCAAAATTCGACATCCGCATCCGCATCCGCATCCGCAAATTAGAAAATATGACATCCGATCCATCACTAATATATATATATATATATATATATATATATATATAATATATATATATATATATATATATATAATATATATATATATATATATATATATATATATATATATATATATATATATATATGCGAATTGTAGATCAAGAGTGAGGGTGAAGAGAGAACTATCGGATTGGTTTAGCATAGGAGTGGGATTGAGACAGGGGTTTGTAATATCTCCATGTTATTTAATCTATTGATGAATGGTTTACTTAGAAAATGGAGAGAGAAGGGAAGAGTATTACGTTGAGAAATATGGAGGGTGAATGTGAAGTGAATGTTTTACTTTTTGCAGATGATGCGGCATGTGTTGGTGGCAGAATCTGGAGAAAAGATGAGAATACTTGTGAGAGAGTTTGAAGGGAAATGTGCAAACACGAGATTGAAATTCAACCCAGCGAAGAATAAAGTTATGAGGATTGGAGGTGGGGATGAGGAAATGTGGAGGGAGGAATTGGTTTGTAGAAGTGTGAGAATGGAAACTTGAGGAGGTGAGTGAATTCAAATATCTAGTAATGTTGGGTGGAAGGTAAGGATGGGACGGAAAAAGGAATAAAGAACAGAGTGGTAGAAGGAATGAAATTATTGGGGGGCCTAAGAAAAGTATGGAAGAAAGGAAAAATTTCGAAAGAAATAAAGATAAGAATGTTTGAATGTATGTGTTCACCTTCTGTATTGTATGTGTGTGAAACATAGACGATAAGTGCTCGGTCGAGAAAAAGTTTCAATGTCTTTGAGATGAAAGATTTATTATAAATTGAGAAGGATTGATAGGATCAGAAATGAAAGAATAAGAGAGATGTGTAAATAGAAGAAGGGTGTAATTGATAGAGAGGAGGAGGATGTGCTAAAATGGTTTGGACATATGTGAAGAATGAAAGAGAACAAATGGTTGGCAAGGTACGTAGATCCGATGTAGATAGGGGAAGGGTAGGGGGAGGGGAAGGCCGAAGTGGAGATGGATGGATGGAGTGAGAGTGATTTTGATGGAAGGAATTTGAGTTTAGACGAGGGTAGAAGATTTGTGGAGACAGAGATGGAGGGAGGTGGTGAAAGCGTTCAAAGGTAAGAATAGTTATGTTTGTAAGGGAATTGTGGCGGGCACCACCTCACAAAAGTGGGAAGGTGATAGTGAAATATATATATATATATATATATATATATATATATATATATATATATATATATATATATATATATATATATATATATATATATATATATATATATATATATATATATATATAACATCCGCATCCGCATCCGCATCCGCATCCTCATCAAAATTAACATCCGCATCCGCATCCGCATCCTCATCAAAATTAACATCCGCATTCGCATCCGCATCCGAACTTTCGAAAATTCAACATCCGCATCCGCATCCGCATCCTCACTTTCAAAAATTCAACATCCGCATCCGCATCCGCAT
>SEYY01013747.1:5000-12500 GCA_009176605.1 Armadillidium nasatum
AGTTGATGAGACGAAAAGACTTAGTCTCCACCTTCTCAAGGAGAGCTGTATGAGTGGAACCACCACAAATGTGCCAAGCATACTCCATACAGGGGCGGACAACACCCTCATAGAGAGCATGCAACTTGGATGGCGTCAAGAAATTCTGAAGGCGCTTCAGGACACCCAACCTCTTCGAAGCTTGTTTAGAAAGAGAAGTAAAGTGATCTTTCGAAGAAAGATCACGACAAAAGGATATCCCAAGAATATTAAGAACAAATGAAGGTTTGAGTTGTGTTTTTTCGAAGAAGATATCATAGTTATGTGGAAGATTGTGTAGAGTGGAGAGATGGGGGAACTGAGTTTTTGAGGCATTGAAAACAACCATGTTTCCTCTGCCCCAATTTGAAATACCAGAATGGTTAGTGGTTAGTTGCTTCAACGTCACCCTTCTCGAGTCTATCAACTGCTGTTGAGTGGAGCGTTTTTCGAACTGGAAGGAGTAATGAAGGGTGGAGTCATCAGCGTAGGAGTGGATAGGAGATAAGGTAATTGAAAGAAGGTCATTAATGAAAAGTAGAAAAAGTGTTGTGGATAGGACAGAACCCTAAGGAACACCACTATTAATAGATTTAAAGGAAGAACGGTGGCAATCTTCAACAACTACTATAAAAAGACCGGAAAGGAAATTAGAGAGAAGTTCACAGAGAGAAAGATAGATTAAGAAAAAGGGAAGTTTAGAAATCAAAGCATTAGTCAGACTCCATAGAAGACTTTCTATATGTTCAGCGCGACTGCAAAAGATTCACCGAAATACCGAAGAGCGGAGGACCGAGAGACAGAGAGAAGGGATAGAAGATCACCAGTAGAGAGTTTCTTACGAAAGCCATACTGGCTGGCGATCAGAGATAAAATTAGAAGAATTGACATGTTTCCAAATCTTCCTGTTGAGGATAGATTCGAAAACTTTAGAAAGAATGGAGGTCAAAGAAATAGGACATTATTTGGAGGGTTGAGAGGGGTTTCCCTTCTTCGGCACAGGCTAAATGAGCGCACGTTTCCAGCAATAAGGGAAGGTTGAAGTAGAAAGACAAAGACGGAATAGTGTACCGAGGCAGGGTTCAAGCTTGGAAGCTCAAATTTTGAGAACCACAGGAGGAATACGATCGAGACCATACGCCTTCTTATTATTAAGTTGAGAGAGAGCAGAAATGACATCTTTAGAAGAAATTATAATTTTAGGCATTAATGAGTTGGTGGGGATTGAAGGAGAAGGTATAGCTCCGGAATTGTTTATGGTTGAAATAGAAGAAAAGTTTGAGCGAAGAGTTTAGTTTTACAAGAAGGTAAAACAGCAGTTGTGCCGTCGGAAGATATTACAGGAGGGAAAGAGGAAGAAGCAAAGTTAGAGTTTACATTTTTATGCAAAATGCCAGAAAGAACGTGAAAAAGAGGAACCTTAAAGATTATTGCCTTTTCTACGGAGAAAATAGATTTTATGCTATGATGGATTGATTTTGCCCAATTCTGGCATGAAATATAAGTTGCGTGAGTAGTTTGAAGACGGCAGTAATCCCTGAAGGCAGCATCCCTGCGGCGGATAGATCGAGAACAAGTAGAGTTAAGCCAAGGTTTGTTAGGTTTAGTAGAAGGGAAAGAAAAAGGAATGTACGCCTCCATACCAGAGAGATCACCTCGGATATGTGTTCAGCACACTCCGAGGGACCCCTCCTTCTGAAGCAATAATTATTTCTCGGGAAATCAAAGAAGTACGACTGCAAGTCTGACCAGCTTGCGGCACCGAAATGCCACAAAAGATTCCGTTCAATAGAAAGGGGTCTTTCCTGCGGAATACTTGAAGAGATAGAAGAGGATGCAGAGATAAGAATGGGATTGGATGAACCCACAGGAGGAAAGAGTTTAACAGTATAAGTTTTCGGATTATAAGTTAGAAAAAGTTCTAGAATGTTGGGTTCATCTCCAAGACGATCCGGGATACGATTAGGGAGCTGCACCAACTGATCGAGGTCGTTTTGGATAGTGAAATGAATCTCACATTTACCAACTGTATTCAGAGAACTATAAGAAAGCCATTGGCAATGGTTAACATTGAAATCATCTAAAAAGATGATTTTAAAGAAAGGAGCAGAAGAGAGAATGTGTTCCATTTTGGAGTTTAAATAGCCGAAGAATTTAGGATAGTCAGAAGAATTTTGATATAAATAAACAGAACAAATGAATTAAGTCGTAGAATGGCAAGAGACCCTAAGCCATAAGGTAGAAAATTCGGAAGACCCTAAATTAGAGACACAAGAGCAAACGACATCCTTGCGAACGTATGCACAACAACCGCGTTTGGCTGAAAATTGAGGATAGAGACTGCAGGAGGAAGCAGAATACTACTTTCTGTCAGAACGTTCAAACATCTGAGTTTCGGTCAAGAATAAAAGGTGAGGTCTAGAAGAAGAGAGATGATGCTCACAAAGCGGAAATTGGATTGAAAACAGGGAATTTTTCAGAAATTAGTGAAAAAAATATACCGTGAATCATGACAAGTCGGATGCAGAGTCTTGGTGGCACCAAACTCATTACCGGAGGCCATCAACTCCCAAATGGTGATGGGGAAGGGGTGGACGAGGGGCTATTTTCGGAAGCAGCCCCAAGGGCTTCTCCGAGGCTACTGTTGTTGACGCCATTTTTATTTTTTGTTTTGTTTTGGAAAAAGTGTGTCTGTATTAATGTTTTAAGTGTGTAAAGGAGAGCCTACTCCGTGTAGAAGAAGGTGAGCGCGAAATGGAGCGAACCATTGGACACCGGGATGAAATGTTAAGTACCCTTATCATTACATATACCCAATGGGGATAATCTCATCGCCTCTTAAGCGCTACTTCCCTCCCTCGTTTATTATCATCATCATTATCATTATTATTATTATTATTATTATTATTATTATTATTATTATTATTATTATTATTATTATTATTATTATTATTATTATTATTATTATTATTATTATTATTATTATTATTATTATTATTATTATTATTAGTAGTAGTAGTAGTAGTAGTAGTAGTAGTTGAATCAGTGGGTATTTTATAGATTTATTGAAAATCTTTTTTCAAAGGGTAAATATGAAAAAGAAATTTAAAAATATTAAAATTTGCTTAATAAAAATGCTGATAGTACTACTATTTATACAATTACTACTACTACTACTACTACTATCTAAAAATCAATTAATACTTACGACAAACCGACGTGACAAACACTGAAAAGCGCAAAACAAACCAAAATTAGATGCATTTTGAGGGAAAGTTTTTTTTTTAAAACGAAAATTTAAAAAAATTATGGTTAAATTTGGCTGATGTCAAGTTTTTTTTCCAGTTTTTCTTTAAAGTTATTTTGCTCTTGATTTCTTGACAGATCTTGTGGGTTTAATCCTCTTATATGTAGTTCTTGAAAAGCTATTTAACTTTAATACCAGTGTTCTAAAATCGTTAAGTTTGTCACAGATGCTTTTAAACTTGGTTTTTATTTGTTTTTTTTATTGGATTTTTGAAACTTTGTGTCTCTTTCTGGGCGTTTTTATAGGATTTTTTATGTCTTGAATAAAATAAAGAAGTAAACAAAATATTTTTATATGCATAGAAAATAAATTTTGGACTTTAAATATCATTTTAATTTCATATTTTATCGTAGTTTTATTGTAAATTTATGCATTTTATGCATAGTGTAAATATATATATTATTCCTTCTGTGTTTTATATATTGGATTTTATTTCATTTTTTATATATATTTTAAAAACGTTGAATATCTAAAAAATCTGAATCATAAAATTTGAAAACTGGCACCTATACTACACCCATTTCGAAGTGTGTGTGTGTGTGTGTGTGTGTGTGTGTGTGTGTGTGTGTGTGTGTGTGTGTGTGTGTGCGCGTGTTAATCCTTGAATTCCTTGAACTCCTTAAACTATTTTAACTATTTTAACTCCTTGAACTATTTGAACTCCTTGAACTTCTTGAACTATTTGAACTCCTTGAACTCCTTGAACTCTTTGAACTATTGAACTCCTTGAGCTGTTTGAACTCGTTGAACTATTTGAACTCCTTGAACTATTTGAACTATTTTAACTCCTTGAACTATTTGAACTCCTTGAACTATTTGAACTCTTTGAACTTCTTGAACTATTTGAACTCCTTGAACTCCTTGAACTCCTTGAACTAATTGAACTAATTTAACTATTTAAACTCCTTGAACTCCTTGAACTATTTGAACTACTTGAACTCCTTGAACTATTTGAACTCTTTGAACTCCTTGAACTCCTTGAACTCCTTGAACTCTTTGACCTCCTTGTACTATCTGAACTATCTGAACTCCTTGAACTCCTTGAACTATTTGAACTCCTTGAACTCCTTGAACTCTTTGAACTATTTGAACTCCTTGAACTCCTTAAACTATTTGAACTCGTTGAACTCTTGAACTTGAACTCTTTGAACTATTGAAATAAACTCCTTGAACTCCTTGTATCAGTGAATTATTTAGAATAAAAAATTTGGGGGTCCATTTACTTAAAGTTAGGAGTCAGGAGTCCACAAGTAAGAAAAGGGTGGAAACCCCTATGTTGGACTAATTTAATTAAGTTGAATGATTCATTAAATATCATTAGGTTTAATGGGGTAAATATTTCGCAGTATAACACAAAAAATATAGCTCTAATGATTCGTTGGGACAAGTGAAAAAAATATAAAAATAAAATTTCAATATAGAAAAAGACATGTTTATCGTAAGAAAGTAATAATAATAATAATAATAATAATAATAATAATAATAATAATAATAATAATAATAATAATAATAATAATAATAATAATAATATTATTATTATTATTATTATTATTATTATTATTATTATTATTATTATTATTATTATTATTATTATTATTATTATTATTATTATTTATTATTATTTTTTTATTTATTTTTTTTAATTTTTTTTTTTTATTATAAATTATATATATTATATATATTATATATATATATATATATATATATATATATATATATATATATATATATATATATATATATATATATATATATATATATATATATATATATATATATATATATATATATATATATATATATATATATATATATATATATATATATATATATATATATATATATATATATATATATATATATATATATATATATATATATATATATATATATATATATATATATATATATATATATATATATATATATATATATATATATGTATATATTGTCACAAGACGTAATCCGGGGTGGACTAACGTCTGTCTTGTGAGCCCGGAGTTCGTTAAATCTATTAAATCTGTCTAGGGGTAATTAACAAATATTAAATAAAATTAATATTCCTTTTAATCGATTCAAAGAAAATATCTTCAACAACAGGAATTAATAACTCTTTAATATATTTATCTTCTTAAAAGAAGCCTCGTGCTTCGCTTATCCAAATACTTTGTTTCAAGAGGAATCCTACTTCTCTTATATATTTACTTTTCTCACTCAGGAGAAATTCAACTTCTCTTATTATATTCCTTTGGAGGGTTTCTACTTCTCCAATTTATTTAATTTCTTACAGGAGGGATTCTACTTCTCCTATCACTTTTCCCAGGAGGCATTCAACTTCTCCTATTATTATTCTCCGGAGGAATTTTACTTCTCCAATTTATTATTCTAGGAGGAATTCTACTTCTCCAATTTATTATTCTAGGAGGAATTCTACTTCTCCCTTAATCTTTCAGGAGGTATTTAACTTCTCCTAACTCTCTATAATACTTCAGGAGGTATTTGACTTCTCCTAATACTTTATTATCTTAACCCTTTTGCTGGGTTCTCTCTCTTAGATTACGATCATGTGAAAATGACCCCCAATTAATTAAGGTGACACGTTTAAGTATCTGACTTCATTAACTAAGATACTATCATAATTTACGTGTCGCGTGAGTTAACTATGAAATATTTTTTGTTCTTCATATCTTCTATTATTAAACGAACTAGTCTCAATATATTCGCACTGCATTTTAAACTGTTGAATTATTAATTTTATAATTTTCATTCGTAAATTACTATTAAATGGGTGCGAAGTTCAAAAACGTAACAATGGAGTGTCTTCCATTGTGACATACGTCCCCCCTTAAGAAGAAATTCCGGGGAATTTCTTAAATTAACTTTCTACGCTACCGCGATATTCTCTTTTTAGGCTTTTCTTATATCTTATTCAGTAGTGGGCACCAAATCTATTCAAACTATCAGTCAACTCTTCGCTAGATTGGGCCTTTCCAGTACTATTGTCCATTTCAAAATTCCGGAATTTTTAAGCTTGGTCTTTTCCGAATTGCCCTAGTATCTTCTTGTCATAACTTTTCCTTTTCTTCTGTATTTGTACAGACGTATTTGTTGTACCCGAAATTTTCTGCGAGAAAGATTCAGTTTTTCAGATGTCGAAGAAAGGAATTTCTCGCATACACTCTTGGCAATTTTATCCGCTGGATTCTGCAGCGTATGCAAATTAGGGTGTGATGTAAGTGGGACACATTGAAGATCCATGAAGGGGAGGATAACGAGATTAAACAGCTTACTCATGGCTTCCTTCGTGGCAACGGCCTTAGACAATATTTTTTTGCTACCTGTTGCTTCAAAGCATTTCCCGTTAACAGCAACGCTGAATTTGAAAGTTTTTGATTGCGGATCGCTTGATTCTTCAAACGTCTTGCATTTCATACTTCTTTTAAACTCGTTGAGCGGCACCATCGGATTTTTGGTCGTCTGCGAAGGTGCGTCTTTTTCTTCCTTGTGTCCTTCAGAACCATCTTTATCTTGCTTATTAGGACTAGTTCCTTGAACTGACTCTTTACACTGGAGAGAGGAACCGATATTCCATGCAGAACTGTCTTCAGCAAATTCGGTCCTCTTAAGACAATTACTTGTAAGGGCTGGAGCCATATCGTTCAGCGCACTGATAGAATTCTTTGATCGTATAGTTCCTAACTTTCTTCGATTGATGATAGTAGCGCCATTTTGCGATGAATCCTCTGCCTCTGACTTTGTAACGAAATAATAATCTGCGTCCTCCTGTTTCTTTCTTATATGTCGTTTATTCTGAGGTGGAAACGATTGGGAAACTTTCTCACAGTCCAACCATGACTTTTTAACTGCTTTCCTCTCGTTACATAAAGAACGATCTCTACTCTTCACTATATGCAAATCATGTTTAGATTCTTCGTTGTCATTTTCAACAACAGATTTTCCATCTAACGTAGTAGAATGGACTTCATTTTCGGATTCGAATTCTGACTTTCCGATTCTTAGTTGTCCGATTTTCGATTCCGTTTCGGAAGAAATAGTTATAGATTGACTACTCAACAGCTTGGACGACAATGTATTATCGGCCCAACTGAAAACGTTGGAAGAAACAGAGCTTTCTTCTCTTTCATCTTGTTCCACAAAACCTTTAGATGAAGAAA
>SEYY01013748.1:2500-16989 GCA_009176605.1 Armadillidium nasatum
TATATATATATATAGTATATATATATATATATATATATATATATATATATATTATATATATATATATATATATATATATATATATATATATATATATATATATATATATGCGGATATATAATATAATAATATATATATATATATATATATATATATATATTATATATATATATATATATATATATATATATATATATATATATATATATATATATATATATATATATATATATATATATATATATATATATATAATATATATATATATATATATATATATTATATATATATATATATATATATATATATATATATATATATATATATATATATATATATATATATATATATATATAATATTAAAAATATAATATAATATATATATATATATATATATATATATATATATATAATATATATATATATATATATATATATATATAATATATATATATATATATATATATATATATATATATATATATATATATATATAAATATATATATATATATATATATATATATATATATTATATATATATATATATACCGGTATATATATATATATATATATATATAAAACAAAATAAAATTAAAATAAAATAAAATAAAAATAACCAAACTACTGTGTGCTAGTACTATAACTGCTACTTCTACTATTACTACTACTACTACTAATAATAATAAATTATCACCGGCAGTAAACACACATACACATACACACACTCATATATATATATATATATATATATATATATATATATATATATATATATATATATATATATATATATATATATATATATATATATATATATATATATATATATATATATATGTAAAAGAATCAATTCTATAAATAATGTATATTTTTTCCTTTGAATTATATTTTACATTTGTTATTAATTAATTAATCTTCTTTTTACTCGTATATATAAAGCATTAAAATTTACTTACCTTCTGATTCAATGAATCAGCAATGAATAATATTGTACATATATGTAATATATTAATTAAAGTTCCGAAAATTTCATTGATACCAACATCAGAATCAGTTGCCATACTTGTTCCTTGAGCCATTACAAATATCATATTATTTAGGAATATAAGTGAAATGGGCACTTGGAAGTATTCAAAAAGTTTCTCTGTTAGGATGTAAAACTTGACCAAATTTTCTCTAAATTTTTTAATGATTTTCAAATGTAGCTTCTTTTGAGAGAGTTTAAGATTTCTGAATTCGTGTAAAACCGACTCACCAGTTTTCAAGCATCGAAAACTGTGTAATTCAGTACTCAGGTTTTCAGCAATAGATGATAGATTTTCCATTACGGAGAAGAACAAATTACAAAATAATATTGGAAATGTGTGCCCATAGAATGAATACCAATGATTTACCATTGTCACCACTTCTTTTTCCTGTTCTCCATATATAACAGACAAGATAAAGTTGATAATAAAACAGATATTTAGGCTTGAACAAAAAATAAAAATGACATAATTTTCCTTAACTTCAAAACAAAAATGTTTATGGAAAACCAAGAGTTCTTTAATTAAGTTTATCAAATATCTGGAATGGAGCCTCGCGTAAATTGTTATAAATGAGAATGTTGTAATCCATATAGAACGACTGAAGAGTGAGACAGAGGCTTGGATAACTGTTGAAGAAACATTTGACGAGCTCAGTTTTAATTTTAAAAAGGTATTCCAAATATAAACCAGATAGATAGGTATGAATGTAATTTCAACAATACATATAGAGTTGCAGTGAAGATCTTGAATCAAATTAATCCACTTCCATTTTTTCTCTCTATTATAACAGCATTTAATCCCAAGTAAAGAAGCTAGAAATATATTAACACGTAATCCAAATTTAGAAATTTTTTCCATTTTTTATCTAATTTCAATTTTACTCAGATAATTTTTACTGACATTTTCTTTTTAAAATATTTAATAATAATAATAATAAAAATAATAATAATAATAATAATAATAATAATAATAATAATAATAATAATAATAATAATAATAATAATAATTATAATAATAATAATAAAAATAATAATAATAATATATCTGTATTATCTGTAAAAAAAACAATATTCAGAATAAAGAATAAAGAAATCAGAAACGGTTAGACAATTTGACAATGCTGACAATTAAGTTCAATCGAAACAGTTACTAATTTTTGCACAAATTTGCATTTTGGTCAAAATATAATATAGAATAGAGAATACAACGATGTAACTTACTGATTACGTTGGTCTTAGTAGACTTACGAGAGCAGTGAACAAATTTGCTTTTAATTAATGTTAGATTAGAATAAAATGAAATTCAATTTAAAGATCAATGAACTTCATCGAAAAAGGGAAAATCCCATATTACGAAAGCCACTAATATATATATATATATATATATATATATATATATATATATATATATATATATATATATATATATATATATATATATATATATATATATATATATATATATATATATATATATATATATATATATATATATGTTCTAACATTTTCGGATTTATCCTTAACAGGAAGATTTGGAAACATCTCAATTCTTCTAATCTTATCTCTGATCGACAATATGGCTTTCATAAAAAGTATCTACCGGTGATCTTCTTTCCCTTCTCTCTGACTCTTAGTCCTCCTCTCTTTGGCATTTCGGTGAATCTTTCGCAGTTGCATTGCGTTGAGCATATTGAAAGCTTTCGATAGAGTCTGGCACAATAATTTGATTTCCAAACTTCCCTTTTTCGGAACCTATCCTTCTCTCTGTGAACTTCTCTCTGATTTCATTTCCGGTCGTTCTATAGCAGCTGTTGTAGACGGTCATCGTTTACCCTCTAAATCAATTAATAATGGTGTTCCTCAAGGATCTGTCCTATCTCCAGCCTTTTTTCTACTTTTCATTAATGACTTCTTTATTACTTCAACTCCTATTCACTCCTATTCTGATAACTCCACATTTCATTACTCCTTTCAATTTGAAAGGCGCCCATCCCAACAGCAGTTAAAAGACCCAAGGAGGATAGCCTTGGAGCAGCTGAAATATCTCGTATTTCAAATTGGAGCAGAAAAATATGGTTGTTTTCAATGCCTCAAAAATTCAGTTTTCTCCATTTTCTATTCGACACAATCTTCCACACAACTATGATATCTTCGAAATACACAACTCAAACTTTCATCTCTCTTTAATTAATATTCTCGGATTTTTTTTTTTTCTCGTGATCTTTCTTGGGAAAGATCACATTACTTCTCTTTCTAAACAAGCTTTAAGAGGTTAGGTGTTCTGAGGCACCTTCATAATTTTTCACTCCACCCCAACTGCTAGTTCTTTGTGGAGGGGGGCTGTTCGTCCATGTGTGGATTACGCATCACATATATGTGGGATGGTTCCACACATACAGTCCTCCTTGAAAAGTTGAAGTCTGGTTTTCCTTCTAATCAACTCTTCCGCTTTCACTAATTCTCTCAAGTCTCTTTCTGCCCGTCGAATTGTTGCGTCAGTTTCTCTATATTATCGCTATTACAATGGACGCTGCTCTTCTGAACTTCCCGTCTCATACCTCCACCACTGAGAAGGAATAGTGTGACACGTCTTTCTTCACAGTCTCATCCTTTCTCTGTCCGACCCTCAGACCCCAGATTTAACCGCTTTGCTCAATCATTCATTTACTCTACTGGTAGAGTGAGAAACACACTCCTTTTATTTATTTTCCCAACTTAAAGCACCGTGTATCAGGACATGTCGACCTTTAACTTGACCAGATTTCCTGTTTTTTCCCTAACTCTGATGGAAATTTTAGTAGGCTTCTGGCCTTTTCCCACCAGAGGTGAATATATATATATATATATATATATATATATATATATATATATATATATATATATTATATATATATATATATATATATATATATATATATATATATATATATATATATATATATATATATATAGTATATATATATATATATATATATATATATATATATATATATATATATATATATATATATATATATATATATATATATATATATATATATATATATATATACCGTATCTATATCTCGATATAGTATCAAGACTCGTACGATGTAAATATTTAATCTTCTTCAGTTTCCAGGTAGGCATTTCCTGCCTGTCAGTCGGTTCTACCTTCCTCTCCAGTTCTTCGATCAACGAACACATTTCTCCTCCTCAACTCATACAGATCACATTTTTAAGCACTGTCTTCCCCTCATCCTTCTCTACCTTCTGTCATGTCTTCCTCTCGGTTTTCTTCCCTCCTGTCTCTTCTCCCAACTCTTCTTCGCCACCGTTTGGTCATCCATTCCTTCCAGATGACCCAGCCACCTTAGTTGAGCATTTTCTATCTTACTTATGAGAGGGGATACTTTCACCCTTACTCTAATTTGATAATTTATCACCCTATCTCTTCTACTCTTTTAAAGCATTGCTCTAAGGGATCACATTTTAGCAGCCTGTATCCTGCTTTTTGACTTAGTGGTTGTCTTCCAACACTCTGCTCCATCCATCAATATCGGTGTCAGAATGGTCTCCAAAATAACTTTCTTTACCTGTAAAGTTACTTTCGCATCCTCCAGCAATGAATGTAAAACCTCTACACATCTCCCATATTTGTTAATTCTCTCTGTGATGTTGCTATTTACACCTCATCCTTTCTCGAGTACACTTTCAAGATACATAACATATTCAATATATATATATATATATATATATATATATATATATATATATATATATATATATATATATATATATATATATATATATATATATATATATATAAGATCAAGACATAACATATTCAACCTCTTCAGTAATCCTTCCATAATTTAAATGCTTATCCATCTCTCCCAATTCTCACGATCACAGTTTTGACTTTGTTCACCTTCTGTCCAGCCACTTCACAACAATCATTTAATTTATTTAGCCCTTCCTTTATATATATATATACTCTATGCACACTCTAGAAGGCAATATCGTCTGTTTTTTCAAAAATATAATGCTATATTTCTCCTTCCCACTGTCCTTTGTAAAATTTTGTCCATATAAGCAATGAATAACAGAAGTTACAACATGCAACCTTGCTTCACCCCTGGTTTGATTTCAAACTATCCTTGATTATCGTGTTCGGTACTCACTGTGCATGAATGGAACTCAAACATACTCTAGGCTGCTCTCTTCATTCATCCTGATGTTCCGCAATCTCTTTCCAAACACTTCCACAAATTACTTCTGTGAACCGAATCAAAAGTCTTCTGCATAAATATAAAAGCAACATTTTCCCCTATTTCATATCCCCATGTCTTCTTAACTATCTGACTCAAACAGAAGATAAGATCTGTTGTTAATCTACCTTGTTTATAACCATGTTGTTCCTTACCCGACTGTGACTCAATTTTTTTCTTCAGTCTCTTTTCTATTATTCTTTCATAAACCTTTATTATATGGTTTATTAATGGTTTGCTCATGTAATTTGAACAAATGCCAAAATCTCTTTAGCCTTTATATATTGAAATCATTACTATCTTGCCTCATTTCTCTTGCTATTGACCCCTACACCAACACATATTTATTTATTAATCGCAATATATAATTTTTTGTTTGTCCGCTTTTTTTTTTTCTTTTTTTTTACACATCACCACCACCACTCACAGGCAAAGTCCAATTCAAGGAGGGGGTGTTAGAAGAATAAATAAAGTAAAAGAGTACAAAAAAATATATAAATAAATAAATAAAAAATAAAAACGACCCATGCAGGTTCCACCTAACGAAAATTTCTTAGGTGAGCACAGACGCGGGCTTTAAAGAAATTGAGATTAAATTCGGAAGGAGACACAGAAGATTGAAGAGAGTTCCACAAAACAGAGGTGGCAGGAAAGAAGGAGGCACCACAACGGACAAGCCTGGAGTTGCTATGTCCACGCAAAATTGATGCTCAGACAATGTACCCCTTTTGCTACGAGGACCCCGTAAAGGTGGAGATACGCGAGTGGATAGTTCCCTCGAGCATTTGCCGCTGTAGTACCTATAGAAGAGAGACAAGGCACCAACGTCAAGTCACAAAGTTAAAGTGAATTAGAAAGAGCGGAACAGTTTATAAGTCTTTTAGCCTTTGACTCAACCCTATGCAAAAGACAGGTGAGGCCTGAGCCACCCCAGATATGAGAGCAGTACTCCATATAAGGGCGGACGAGACCCTTGTATAATTGAAGTAACTGTGAGGAAGGAAAAAATTCTCGCAGTCTAAGCAGAATTCCCAGCTTCTTTAAGGCAGCCCTAGCAACCATTGTGATATGAGGTTTCCAAGACATTTTTTGTTTATGTGTAGGCCAAGGATGTTTATATTCTCAACAGGAGAGATGGGAGAACCACCGAAAGAAATAGAAAAGTTAGGAGGTGTCTTTGAGAGGGAGATTTCTAGAAGTTGAGTTTTTAAAGAGTTGAATTTCACAAGGTTGAGACGATCTCACTTGGAAATTTTATCCAGATCTGCAAGAACTGAATCAGAAAGATGAAGACGAGAGGCAACTGTAGATGCAAAGGAAGGAGCAGATTTGAAATGAGTAGAAGAATGGAGGGTTGATTCATCGTCATATGAATGTATAGGGTTAGATGAGCAGCTGAGAAGATCATTAATGGAAAATAAGAATAGAGTAGGAGACAAGACAGAACCCTGAGGAACACCACTATTGACAAGAAAGGAAGAAAAAGTCGCTTCATCAACAACAGCCGAAATGGAAAAAATTAGAAATAAAGCTAGACGTAAGCTCTATCTATATTTGATAACTTTAAGGAAACTTACCTTTGATCATCTTGGTAAAAGCCAACTTTCTACACAGTCTCATCCTTTCTCTGCCTAACTCTCTGACCCAAGACTTAACCGCTATGCTCAATCTTTCACATACTCTACTGGTAAAGTCTGGAACATACTCCATTTATCTGTTTTCCCAACTTCCATTGACTTGCACACTTTTAAACGCCGTGTATCAGGTCATGTCGGCCAATGTTAACCAGATTTCCAACTTCTCCCCGACTCTGGCGGAAATTGGTAGGCCTATGCTTTTTGCCCACAAAGGGAGATGTTATATATATATATATATATATATATATATATATATATATATATATATATATATATATATATATATATATATATATATATATATATATATATATATATATATATATATATATTATATATATATATATATATATTATATATTATATACATATTATATTATTATTAATTATATATTATTATTATTATTATTATTATTATTATTATTATTATTATTATTATTATTATTATTATTATTATTATTATTATTATTATTATTATTATTATTATTATTATTAAATTCGACACAATAGAAGCAAGCCAAACCAAAAATAGTTTCGTCATTAAGGTATTTATTTAATTATTTCAAGCAAGCCAAGTAAAGTCAGGTTTACAACAAGAAAAACTGTTTATAAACTGTCATTAAAAGTAATAATAATAATAATAACTTCTATGGGGGCAGCTGTCCTCCCTGACGACGCCCACATATATATATATATATATATATATATATATATATATATATATATATATATATATATATATATATATATATATATATATATATATATATATATATATATATATATATATATATATATATATATATTAGTGATGGCATCCGCATCCGCATCCGCATGCGCGGATGCGGAACATCCGCACAAAAATCAACATCCGCATCCGCATCCGCATCCGCATTTTCAAAAATTCAACATCCGCATCCGCATCCGCATCCGCACTTTCAAAAATTCAACATCCGCATCCGCATCCGCATCCGCACTTTCAAAAATTCAACATCCGCATCCGCATCCGCATCCGCACTTCTCTAAAATTCGACATCCGCATCCGCATCCGCATCCGCAAATTAGAAAATATGACATCCGATCCATCACTAATATATATATATATATATATATATATATATATATATATATATATATATATATATATATATATATATATATATATATATATATATATATATATATATATATATATATATATATATATATATATATATATATATATATATATATGCGAATTGTAGATCAAGAGTGAGGGTGAAGAGAGAACTATCGGATTGGTTTAGCATAGGAGTGGGATTGAGACAGGGGTTTGTGATATCTCCATGTTATTTAATCTATTGATAAATGGTTTACTTAGAAAAATGGAGAGAGAAGGGAAGAGTATTACGTTGAGAAATATGGAGGGTGAATGTGAAGTGAATGTTTTACTTTTTGCAGATGATGCGGCATGTGTTGGTGGCAGAATCTGGAGAAAAGATGAGAATACTTGAGAGAGAGTTTGAAAGGAAATGTGCAAACAAGAGATTGAAATTCAATCCAGCGAAGAATAAAGTTATGAGGATTGGAGGTGGGGATGAGGAAATGTGGAGGTAGGAATTGGTTTGTAGAAGTGTGAGAATGGAAACTTGAGGAGGTGAATGAATTCAAATATCTAGTAATGTTGGGTGGAAGGTAAGGGTGGGACGGAAAAAGGAATAAAGAACAGAGTGGTAGAAGGAATGAAAGTATTGGGGGCCTAAGAAAAGTATGGAAGAAAGGAAAAATTTCGAAAGAAATAAAGATAAGAATGTTTGAATGTATGTGTTCACCTTCTGTATTGTATGTGTGTGAAACATAGACGATAAGTGCTCGGTCGAGAAAAAGTTTCAATGTCTTTGAGATGAAAGATTTGAGAGCGATATATAAATTGAGAAGGATTGATAGGATTAGAAATGAAAGAATAATTGAGATGTGTAAATGGAAGAAGGGTGTAATTGATAGAGAGGAGGAGGATGTGCTAAAATGGTTTGAACATATGTGAAGAATGAAAGAGAACAGAATGGTTGGCAAGGTACGTAGATCCGATGTAGATAGGGGAAGGGTAGGGGGAGGGGAAGGCCGAAGTGGAGATAGATGGATGGAGTGAGAGTGATTTTGATGGAAGGAATTTGAGTTTAGACGAGGGTAGAAGATTTGTGGAGACAGAGATGGAGGGAGGTGGTGAAAGCGTTGAAAGGTAAGAATAGTTATGTTTGTAAGGGAATTGTGGCGGGCACCACCTCACGAAAGTGGTAAAGGTGATATATATATATATATATATATATATATATATATATATATATATATATATATATATATATATATATATATATATATATATATATATATATATATATATATATATATATATATATATATATATATATATATATATTAACATCCGCATCCGCATCCGCATCCGCATCCTCATCAAAATTAACATCCGCATCCGCATCCGCATCCTCATCAAAATTAACATCCGCATCCGCATCCGCATCCGAACTTCGAAATTCAAAAATTCAAAATCCGCATCCGCATCCGCATCCGCACTTTCGAAAATTCAACATCCGCATCCGCATCCGCATCCGCACTTTCGAAAATTCAAACATCCGCATCCGCATCCGCATTTTCAAATTCAACATCCGCATCCGCAAATTGGAAAATATGACATCCGATCCATCACTAATATATATATATATATATATATATATATATATATATATATATATATATATATATATATATATATATATATATATATATATATATATATATATATATATATATATATATATATATATATATATATATATATATAATAATAATAATAATAAAAAGTAATAGTAATAAATACCATAATAAAAGCAATTATAATAGTCATAATAATTATTATTAATAATAAAAATCTTTAATAATACAGTAGCAGCAAACAAGCAGTTTTTAAAACTATTTTTATTATTATTATTATTATTATTATTATTATTATTATTATTATTATTATTATTATTATTATTATTGTTTTTTAAGATCTTCATACACTATATATATATATATATATATATATATATATATATATATATATATATATATATATATATATATATATATATATATATATATATATATATATATATATATATATATATATATATATAGATAAATATGTGCTTCCTATCGTCACAGGATGAAAAGCTTCAATAAGTAAAGTTGAAAGCATAACTAAATATATCCAAGAATTGGAGCAGAATGACACAACTCATCATACAGCGTATACATTAGATGTGAACTAAACTTTCATTGTCAATATATGAGCGTTTATTTAAGAATATATATATATATATATATATATATATATATATATATATATATATATATATATATATATATATATATATATATATATATATATATATATATATATATATATATATATATATATATATATATATATATATATATATATATATATATATATATATATATATATATATATATATATATATATATATATATATATATATATATATATATATATATATATATATATATATATATATATATATATATATATATATATATATATATATATATATATGAATATAGTAATAATAAGTGGTACAGTGGTAAGGTGGGAACCTATGTTAAAAGTGGTTCAGTGGTAAGGTGAAAGTAAGCCAGTTGTTATAACTGATGGGAATAATCTCTGATATGCCTGGCCCAGCCAGCGGTATCCGCCGTGGGCCCAAGAAACTTAAGGATCTTCCTCGGAAGATCCTACTGACAGGACGAAAGTCCTACCTGGGGTAAGGTGAAAAAAAAAAAAAAAAAAAAAAAAAAAAAAAAAAAAAAAAAAAAAAAAAAATATATAATATATATATATATATATATATATATATATATATATATATATATATATATATATAATATATATATATATATATATATATATATATATATATTAAACCTAACACTTCATATGCCCAAAATGGGAGCAATTTTATAGTTTCGAAAGAGACTATATGTATAATAATGAATTAAAAATAGTTTTAGAAAATAATGATTTTCCGTCTTGGAAATAAAAAATGGAATAAACCTTCATTTTATGAAGTCACTTTGATTACTCGAGCTATAAAATCCTTTATAATAATTCACATGGTTTACTATAAGAAGAAGTTCCAGCAATATTTTTTCATTTTTTTACGAATATATGCAATAAATTTGTTTTATAAATATATTTAAAAACCTCCAAACTATTACCTTTTTTTTTTTTCTTTGCAAAAATAATTATTTATTTTATAGATTTACAGTATATTTAAAAAATAAATTGTTAATTCCCCGCTATAAAAAAAAATAATAATAATAAAATGAAAAATGTCAATTTTTACTTCATTCTTTAAGCGGTTTATTAATAGCTTCACTAATGAATTTGCTTTTAAAACTATGTACACAGAAGAAATTAATTAAAATTTTGAATCAGAATATCAGACGAACAATTGACATTTAAATTTAGATATATGGATAAATACATCAAATTGACCTTTATTTATATTTGTCATAATCTAAAACGAAATGTCATTTTCTGACTTTAAAAGGAAATGGAGAGTCAAATGAGTGACATTATGGCGCATTTGGAAGGTGTTAATACTGTGGAAAGGAATTAAGGTTTTATTAAGAATTGCTCTTCAGAAGTAATCATAATGAAAAGATGCTACAAATTTAATTTTTAATAAATATTATTTTCTTCAACACATATTTTTTTAGGCAATTTGCACCATAGCTAAATAAAATTTCGTAATAAAAAAGATGTCGTCTTGATCGTATTTAATGCAGAGCAACAGAAAAAGAATCATTTTGCTTTCTATATAAAAAGAAATCACCGTAATTTTGTTCTTAAAATTTAGAGCGTCAACGTTAAACTTGACTTTTTCAAATTAGAATAAAATATTACTTAAAGAAAGGTTCTTCTGTTCAATTTCATATATTCGCAGCTTAGTAATTTTTACGTAATGTTTTTAAAATATTTGATTATATATTAATTCAGTTCTGAAAATCAATTTTCATAGAAGGGACGAATTTATTTTTATTATTATTTATATTTAATGAATGAATAAGTGTTTCTTTTTCTTGCTTATAATAATAAATATACAGGGTGTAACCATAAGTAACCACACATAGGGTTTCCTAAAATGATTTTATTTATTTTCCATATATATATATATATTATATATATATATATATATATATATATATATATATATATATATATATATATATATATATATATATATATATATATATATATATTATATATATATATATATATATATATAATATTAGTGATGTATCAGAAGTAAAATTTTTATCAGCAGATGGGAATGTGAATGCGGGTATATTTTTTTCACATCCGCGGATGCGGATTTTTAATGTTCCACATCCGCGGATAAGGATGTTTACGTTTCCTGTGTATAAAGGCTATAGGTTTATATATATATATATATATATATATATATATATATATATATATATATAATATATATATATATATATATATATATATATATATTATATTAATCTATATATCTTTTATTATTACATTGGTGATTACAGGGTGTGTCGACTGCTGGAAGGAAAATTTCTGCAATTGTACGCTGGAAGGAAAAACTGGTTAAAAGGATTCCCAGCTTCTTGAACCATGCAAAAAAACTATTCTTCATGATCCAACTCTGTCGCCTAATCCAAACTCGTGTTTTTAAATTTTATATTCTTAATACTAATGTTAAATTTTCCATTTAAGCCGAAAGTATGTTATCTGAAAGTTTTGTTGCTCCGCCACAGATTTTGAAAAATAATTTAATTGAGATTCATTAAATTTTGTTTTTCTGAAAAATTTTTAATTAAGTAAAATTCACATTTAAAATAAATGTTATTATTTTCAAGTTGTTCGGAAAATAATTTTCTTTTCAGTATAGTTCTTAAGCATTCGCTAAGCAATCTTTCCAATTTTCAGAATAGATTGTGAATGTTGCTGTCTTTTCTTCTCTTATCCTCTCCTCTCTCATCTTCTCTTCTCTTCTCATCTATCTGATTCCATCGGAGTTGGGAAAAATTCTATCACGACCGAAGGAGGTCGACATGTCCAGATACACGGCGTTTGGAAGTATGCAATAAGTCAAAGGAAGATGGGAAAACGGATAAATTCTATGTCCTAGACTTTACCATGTAAGAGGAGTATATGTAAGATTGGGCATAGCGGTTAAGTCTGGGATCTGAGAGTTGGAGAGAGAATAGATGAGACTGTGTAGAAAGTAGTGTCGCACGAGCTCTTCTCAAAGGAGGAGGTATGCGAAGGGAGAGATCAGAAGTGTCCGTTGTAATAGCGATAGTATTCCTGTAGAGAGAGAGTGATACAACAATTCGAACAATTCGACAATTGATGAGATGAAAAGCCCTAGACTCCACTTTCTCAAGGAGAGCTCCACTATGCCCTAAATGTACTTTCTGTCACTTTAATCGGGCTAATTGGGGGCAATGCGTCGCTTCTTTGCTATCTACCATTCGAGTGAATCTTGCTTTATCTCAGGGGACACTTCTGTCTCTGCTGAAAAAGTAGGGGCCGTGATCCTTGTTGAGATGAGCAGATTCATTCCATCTTCAACTAAATCTTTTTCTCCTCAAAATCCATGGTTCAATGGCAATTTTTATCTTGTCCTTCTGGAGAGACAATGCTTATCGTGAATGGAAAAGCTCTCCTTCTCTTATCAATCTTGCTAATTTTCATTCAGTTCGGAGTCGTTGCAGGGATGTTCTTCGAAAGGACAAAACGGAAGTGCACTGACCTCCATGGCTCTCCTACTGATAAAAATTTCTGGCCTATTGTCAAAAATATCTCTAATAACTTCTGTAAATCTGCCTTTCCTCCTCTTATTCGCTCTGATGATTCTATACCTAATAGTCCCTCTGAAAAGGCTAATCTCTTCGGCCTCTTTTTTTCATCTAATTCCACCCTGCTCGATTTTGGCATCCCTCCTCCTACTCCTCTCAGGTATCCCATGTCTCTACCTGTAATTACTCATGATCGGGTGCATGGGATCTTGAAATCAGGAAGTCTAGTGGCTCAGATAGCAGTCTCCCTCGTGCTCTGAGGGAGTGTGCTTCCGAGTTAGCACCTGTCCTCGTTCAGCTCTACTCTCTATGCCTTAATACTAATACTTTTCCTCAATACTGGAAGAGTGCATTTGTTCAGCGATCCCGAAAACAAGGTAGCCGCTCTGACCCTTCTAACTATCGACCTGTAGCTCTCACTTGTGTTCTGTCTAAAATTTTTGAAACTCTCCTAAACTCTCATTCCTGGATCATTTGGAGTCTCATTCTCTTCTCTCAGATCACCAGTATGGCTTTCGACGCTCGAGGTCAACTGGTGATATACTTTCCTATCTTACTGATCTATGGTCTTTTGCCCTTAGGGAATTCGGGGAGTCTTGCGTGGTGGCGCTTGACATATCCAAGGCTTTTGACCGGGTATGGCATGTGTCGCTGCTCTCCAAGCTCCTTCCT
>SEYY01013749.1:0-10000 GCA_009176605.1 Armadillidium nasatum
TTGTGATATCTACGTTTCTTATAATTCATTATTATAAATTTATGGTTTTAATATCATGTAGCTGTAGAGGAAGACTTGCATCTGTGTCGTGTTCCGATAACTGGGCAATTCCCGTTTAAAAGTCAAAGAGAAGAATTCTACGTTCATAATAGTAGCCTGCTCCTTATTGGCTTACTCGATGTTGTTCAATATGGCATCATTATTTCAACCATAATAATTGTTATTTTTAAAAAAATCCTTAATTAATTACATAAACTAGAAACATTAAGGGTTATAACAAAGATCCAGTTTCTAAATGAGCTTTATAAAACAACACGTATTTTGCCTATGAAAGAGAATACCGAAATCGCTACAGATTCTTATTGCCATAAGGGGTTGGGCGAAGAGCTGTGTCAACTCCGTTACAAATATATATATATATAATATATATATATATATATATATATATATATATATATATATATATAATATATATATAATATATTATTATATTTATTTTATTTTATTTATTTCGCCATCACCCTTCCCACTTTCGTGGGGTGGTGCCCACCATAATTCCCTTACAAACATACCCATTCATTCTCTTTCATTTCATATGTCCAAACCATTTTAGCACACCTTCCTCTGCTCTAGCAATTAAACCCCTCTTCCATTTACACATCTCTCTTATTCTGTCATTTCTAATCCTATCCATCCTTCTTAATTTACATATCGCTCTCAAACCTTTCATCTCAAAGACATTCAAACTTTTCCTCGCTCTAGCACTTAACATCCATGTTTCACATCCATACATTACAGAAGGTAAGCACAACATTCTTATCTTTATTTCTTTCGAATTTTTCCTTTCTCCATACTTCTCTTAGACCCACAACACTTTCATTCCCTCTACCTCTGTTCTTTATTTCTTTTTCCGTCCCACCCTTACCTTCCACCAACATTCCTAGATATTTGAATTCATTCACCTCCTCAAGTTTCCTTCCCCCCACTTCTACACCCCCCAATCCTCCCTCCACATCTCTTCATCCCCACCTCCAATCCTCATAACTTTACTCTTCGCTGGATTGACTTTCAATCTTGTTTCACATTTCCTCTTAAACTCTCTCACAAGTATTCTCAACTTTTCTTCGATTGCCACCAACACATGCGCATCATCTGTAAAAGTAAAACATTCACATCCCATTCACCTCCATGTTACTCAACCTATCCCTTCCCTTCTCTCTCCATTTCCCTACTAAACCATCCATCAATAGATTGAATAGCCATGGCGACATTACACACCCCTGTCTCAATCCCACTCCTATGCTAAACCAATCCGAAGTTCTCTCTTCACCCTCACTCTTGATCTACAATTCGCATAAAAAGCTTCACCCTTCAGTAATTCCTTTCAACCCCCTTTCCATTAATATTCGAATAGCTTTCTCCTGCATACTCTATCATATCTTTTTCTAAACCAGAAAACATACATACCCCATTTTATTTTTTTCACGCAATTTCTCTGTAATCAATCTCAGTGTAATACATGGTCCACACACCCCTACCCTCCTAAAACCCCCTTGTTCCTCACCCATTCCCTCACTTGTCAATTCTTTCATTCTCCTCACTAACACCTTCGCATAAATTTTTCCAATCACGCTCAGCAGACTAATCCCTATAATTTTTACACACCATCTTATCACCTTTTCCTTTGTATATAGGTACAATGCAGGAGTCCTGCCACTCCTGAGGCACTCTCCCTTCTCTCCAACACACATTAAACAATCTCACCAACCAGTAAATCAACTCTCTAGGTCCTTCTTTTATCATCTCTCCGTATATACCATCCATTCCTGCAGATTTACCTTTCTCACCGCTACTTCCACCTCCTTTTACTAATATTTCTCCTGATCTCGATAACAGCTTCTCCATCATTTTCTACCCTCCCCTTCTAATCTCTATCCCTTCGTTCAACAATTCACTAAAATACGTTTCATCTTTCTCCAACATCCTTCTCTCCCTGTAATATTTCTCCACCTTCCCCTTTCACTCCCTCTCCCCTCTCTTCCCCTCCTTTCCTCACCCTATTTACCTCTTTCCAAAACATTTTATTCCTTTCCTTAAAATTTTCTGCTAACTTTCTGGCCCACTCCTCTTCTACTCTTTTTTTGCCCTCTTGACCTCTCTTTTCACCTCCCTACACTCACCCTATACCCTCCCAATCCAGTGCCTCCTTTGTACCAGATACCTGTTAAAGGCGTCCTTCTTTCTTTTCACCATATTCTCCAAATCTTCATTCCACCATTCACTCCCTCCCGCCTTCCATTCCCTATTTTCTTCACCCCACGCACACTTTTCGCAACCTCCACTAAAGCTATCTTCAATTTATTCCATTCCTCTTCAACATCCTCCACCTCACTCCTCAATACCTCTCTCCATCTCTCTATTCCTCTTATGTAATCATCTCTGTTTTCCTCTTCTTCCAGCTTTTCTACACGCACCAACCCACCACCCTCTTTCTTACATTTACTTTCTCCCAACCTCCTTTAACCTTGACCCTCGCCACTACTAAGTAATGGTCAGATATACCCTGGCTGCTCCTCTTAATACATTTACATCTAATAATCTACTCCTGTCTTCCCATCTCACACATACAAAATCCAACAGTCCCTTCTCCCCATTCACCCCACTCACCCATGTATACTTGTGAATGTTTTTCTTCATAAACCATGTATTACCAATCATCATTCTTCTTGCAGCACACATTCCAATTAATTCAGTCCCATTGTCATTACACCTTTACCCCAAAGGGTCTACTATTCTTTTTCACTTCTATTACCCACCCTCGCATTCAGGTCTCCCAACAACATATATGCTCTCCATTATCAAATTCCCCATACACTCATTCAGACTCTCCCAGAATGCCTCTCTCTCCATTTCATTTGTTCCCACCACCGGTGCATAAGCACAAATAAAAACCCAGCACTCCCTCCGTACCCTTAAACGTACCCAGGCTATTCTGGCTCCTATACTGCCACTCTCCTTCACACAACTCCACCACACATCTTTCATAACTATTGCCACTCCCTCTCTTGCTCTAACCCTCTCATTTACACCAGCGTATATACCTTTGTACATCCCAAAGGAATTTACCCTTTACTTCAATTTCGTTTCCGTCAATGCCAACACATCAAATCCCTTTCCTTCATCACTATTCCCACCTCTTCTTCGTTTCTCTTCTTTATTCACTCCCTTACATTTAACGTTCCCACTTTCAGTTTCTTAGTAGCTCCCTTTCTTTCAGCCATCACTTTTGACTTCATTCACTCACTGACTACACGAAATATGACGCTTTATGGTAGGTTCCACTTCCTGAGGATACTACCAATTCCTCGAGGCTCCTACTATTATCTTATATTACCTAATTTATTCTAATACTAAAAAAAAATAACTAATAAAAATTACAAACATACATAATCAAATATTAAAACTTAATAACTAATAATAATCAATAATATACATAATCACCAAAATATAAATAATAAATTTATAATTATCACTATCAAAAAAATATTAAATAAATATAAAATTATAACCAAATATATAATTAAAAATAAACGAAATAAAATAAAAAGCACATTAAAATACAAAAATAATTTTTTAAATTATACACCTAGTTTATATTAAAGCACTTAAAATAAACACCATACTTTAAACGTGAACACTGTAAACAAAAATAAAAAATAATAAATTCTTAGTAAGAAATAAGCACTGTATTCTATATTTGTAACCACTGCAACTTCACTAAATAAAAAATTAAAAATATGCACTAAAAAATAAAATAAATTCTTTCTTCTTCTTCTTCCTTCAAAAACTAAACAAAAAAATATACACGAATAAACACACATATATATATATATATATATATATATATAATATATATATATATATATATATATATATATATATATATATATATATATATATATATATATATATATATATATATTATATGCAGTGTATTAAAGATTACTTTGATCGGTAAATTTGCTTTGAGTTGTATTGGATTTTTTTGGGCATTAGTGGTCTACGCAACCTATGCTGGATGTGACCCAATGGCTCTGGGAAAAATAAAGAAAAAAGATGAGATTATGCCCTATTTTGTTATGGATAAATTAAGTTTAATCCCAGGACTTCCTGGATTATTTGTTGCAGCAATCACTGGAGCATCCTTGAGGTAGTATCTTAGTCCTAATTCATTAAATATTTTGTTGAATTTACATTAGTTAAAAATAATATTTTCACTCATTTGTTTATTTAGATTGACCGTAAAGAACTAGAAAAGAGATGCATATTTTAAAATTTTTCTCATTTTCTTAATACTTTCACAAAAATAATTATTCATGCATATGCTTTTATTATTATTATTATTATTATTATTATTATTATTATTATTATTATTATTGTTATTATTATTATTATTATTATTATTATTATTATTATTATTATTATTATTATTATTATTATTATTATTATTATTAATATTATTATTATTATTATTATTATTATTATATATTATTATTATTATTATTTCATTATTATGATTGTTATTATTATTATTATTATTATTATTATTATTATTATTATTATTATTATATATTGTTATTATTATTATTATTATTATTATTATTATTATTATTATTATTATTATTATTATTATTATTTATTATTATTATTATTTACTAGCACCTTGTCTTCGTTTATCAACTCCTGCGTGGCTCTGTTGTGGAAAGACGCTTGCTTAAAACTCGACATTTTCAAAAATACTTCACAGTTCTATGCGACGTTAATCAACAAAATGTTATGTATGTACTGCTACTAATAGAACTTCTTATATTAATAATAATAATAATAATTATAATAAATCTAACTAATATAACTAATAATAATAATAATAATAATAATAATAATAATAATAATAATAATAATAATAATAATAATAATAATAATATAATAATAATAATAATAATAATAATAATAATAATAATAATAATAATAATAAAATAATAATAATAATAATAATAATAATAATAATAATAATAATAATAATAATAATAATAATAATAATAATAATAATAATAATAATAATAATAATATAATAATAATAATAATAATAATAATAATAATAATAATAATAATAATAATAATAATAATAATAATAATAATAATAATAATAATAATAATAATAGCGTTAATTTGGAGAGATAAATGGTAAGAAAATTCAAATATGATTTTATAATATTGATAAATACCTTCAAACATGATTTCATAAAGAGAAATGTAAAAAGAAATTACTTTTAAGGAAATTAGGATTTTGAATGAAGTCGAGATTATTTTTTAAAATAAATAGACGAATATGTCACATATTTAAACCTTCAAAATAAATTAAGTAACAGCAGAAAAAGAAAGAAACACTTGATTTAAAATTTGATCTCGCTAATATCAAGTCAGAAGTAGATCTGCTATTTAAATCTCATTCCAACTTTTTACTCCTGAATGTGACCCAGATTTCTTAGGAATTTAAATCTCATTCTAACTTTTTATTCCTGAATGTGACCCAGATTTCTTAGGATTCTTTCTCTAACGATCTTAGCTATACTCTATAAAAACTTATTGATAATTTACTTCTTGAGGGTAGGAAATATAAAATATTAATATTCTTATAAATGTCTCAAAGTTGTCTTGACTCTCAAAACATCGAAATTCTGTTACTTAAAAATCAGTCTTTCTACAACGATAATTACCGTGTATCTTCTATTGTTACATAATTCAACAAATTTTGTCTCTTTTGAGAATCTTCAACATCTCAAACAGCATTTATATTTTATCCAAAAACTGAAGTTCTATTTATGAAGTAGTTGTTTCTTCATTGTGGTCGAGGTCAAGAGGATGCAGAATTATTCAGTATTCTAAGCTATTTACATCATTTGATTAGGATCTTTCAAGATTTTCTGAGCGTCCAAAATAATAAAAATAAAATAAAATAAAATAAAAAAATAAAATCTGAATAATCTGAATAATCTTAAAACTTCATTAATATTCCTTTTCTAAAAAATGAACGATCTCATCTCCTATTATTAAATCTACTTAAAATATTTTTCTAAGGTCTTTTATTCAGGATCTATAATATATCCTACCCTAAGTGCTTCTTCGCTCACTTTCATTGGGTTATTTGACTTATTATATGTTGTGTATTTAGTATTCTCAAAGTGCTTTCAGTGTCGGACGAAAGAGTGAGGGTAGTGCCACTGAGAAATGAGCAAATTCATTTCACTCCTCATTATATATTACTTTGCCATACTCGTTATCGTGCCATTCAGTGTGGAGAAAATTCATACTGGGAGTTGAAAATTTGTTTTCTTTTCTTATTTCTCTTAATTTTCATGCATTCTATATTTGTTGAGAAAAAAAACGGAAAAATATTAAAAAGCAAAGATCTCTCTTATAGTTGTGAGATATTTAATTTTCTCTTTTATCTCAACTATTCAAAATCTCATGTTGCCCCATGGTGTTCTGGCTTCATATATTGGTAGGAAAAATTCAACTATTATTTTTCTTAAGATTAAGTTCAAGACTAAAGACTTATAAACTGCTCTTTTTTCAAATTCATTTTAACCTTTATTTTTACGACCGGACCTTTGTGATTCGTATCATTAATCAAGGAAATTGACCACTAATTTACCAACTTTACGAAGCAATCGCAGAGAAAAGGAAAAAGATTTCTAAGTGAAATACTTTTTGGTAGATCCTCCAGTGTTGATGTATTATGTTTTTTATTTAAAACAGGTCAATTCTCATTTTACCTTTTTATTTATATTTTTATTATGACCGAGTTTAGTTTAATATAAGTTAGCTTGTTTAGTTTTTATGTTACTACTACTAATTTTTTCAATATCATGTTTTTTGCTTTTTGTTCAATTTTCTAAAAATTTTATTGATACAAAATGAACTTTATAATAATCAAATATTATCATTATATTAACATTCATTATAGCAAGCCTGTGCAGTTGTTTTTTTAATTGTGGGTTTCCATGCCTTGGGGTTGTGGAAGAGAGGGTTTTTGTATTTTATTTATTTACATCTGTTGTATTTGTGCCAATTTCGAATCTGTTGAGCATCATATTTCACCCTCTCGTACTAACATTCTACATTTGTCTGAGTGTCTGTTTTCAGTTTCTTTCTCTAGTAATCTATCAATCTAAATATCCATAACCAAAATTTTTAGGACAATTTTCAACGGAAAGATTGGATATGCTGTATATATATATTTTTTTTTTTTACAGAACGCCACCACTCACGGGCAGAGCACTTTTCAAGGAGGGGGCACACACACATGCACAAAGCTCATTCAAGCACACACACACCTAAAGCATAGCCCTCAGGTGGGCGCAGACGGAAGCCTTGAAAAGTGGAAGATTAAATACAGGAGGAAAAATAAATGATGGTAGAGAGTTCCACAGAATAGAGGTGGCTGGAAAGAAAGAGGTACCACAACGGGCTAGCCTGGGATTTCCTACGTCCACACAAAATTGGTGCGAAAACAGGGCACCCCTTGTGCAACGAGGACGACGCAACGGTGGAGGAATGCGAGAGGCCAATTCCCTCGAGCACCTGCCATTGTAGTACCTGTAGAAAAGAGATAGCGCGCCAACGTCACGTCGCAGAGACAGAGGGTCAAGTGAGTTTGAAAGTAGGGGACAGTTTATTAATCTCTTAGCTTTTGACTCTACCCTATCCAGAAGAGAGGAGGAGCCGGAGCCCCCCCAAATGTGAGAACAGTACTCCATACAAGGACGAATAAGACCCTTATATATTTGGAGTAACTGCTCCGAAGAAAAAAATTCTTGCAATCGGAAAAGGACTCCCAGCTTCTTAGAGGCCGCTTTAGCAACCATTGTAATATGTGGTTTCCAAGACAGTTTGTTGTTTATGTTTAGACCAAGAATGTTAATGTTATTTACAGGTGAGACGGGAGAGCCATCGAAGAGGATAGGAAAGTTAGGAGGTGTTTTTGAGTGGGAGATGTGAAGAAGTTGAGTTTTTAAAGAGTTGAATTTCACAAGGTCGCTATGACCCCACCGGGAAATCTCATCCAGATCGGCAAGAATGGAATCGGAAAGTTGAAGACGAGAAGCAAGTCTAGAAGCAAAAGAGGGAGCAGATTTGAAATGAGTAGAAGAATGCAGAGTTGAATCATCAGCAAAAGAGTGAACAGAGTTAGAAGTGCAGTGAAGAAGATCGTTAATGAAAAGTAAGAATAAGATTGGAGATAAAACAGAACCCTGAGGAACACCACAGTTGACAGAAAAGGAGGAAGAGGTCGCTCCATCTACAACTGCCGAAATGGAACGATCTGAGAGAAAACTAGACAAGAGTAAGCAAAGGGAAGGAGGAAACCCAAAGGAAGGGAGCTTAGAGAACCAGTGACGCATGCCATACCCGGTAGAAAGCCTTGGATATGTCAAGCGCCACCGCACAAGACTCCCCGAAGTCCCTAAGGGCAGAAGACCATAGATCAGTAAGATTGGAAAGTATATCACCAGTTGACCTCGAGTGACGAAAGCCATACTGGTGATCAGAGAGAAGAGAATGAGACTCCAAATCATCCAGGAAATGAGAGTTGAGGAGAGTTTCAAAAATCTTAGATAGAACACAAGTGAGAGCTAAAGGTCAATAGTTAGAAGGGTCAGAACGGCTACCTTTTTTCGGGATCGGCTGAACAAACGCACGCTTCCAGCATATGAGGAAAAGTATTAGTATTAAGGCATAGAGAGTAGAGCTGAACGAGGACAGGCGCTAACTCGGAAGCACACTCCCTCAGAAACACGAGGGGGAATGCCATCTGGGCCACTGGCCTTCCTGACGTTCATAGATTTCAGGATCCCATGCACCCGATCATGAGTAATTATAGGTAGAGGCATGGGACACCTGAGAGGAGAAGGAGTAGGAGGATGGATGCCAGAATTGAGCAGGGTGGAATTAGATGAAAAAAGGAGGCCGAAGAGATTAGCTTTTTCAGAAGGAGTATTAGCTACAGAACCATCAGAGCGAATAAGAGGAGGAAAGGCAGATTTACAGAAGTTGTTAGAGATATTTTTGACAAGAGGCCAGAAATTTTTATCAGTAGGAGAGCCATGGAGGTCAGCGCACTTCCTTTTAATGAAAGTACGCTTAGTCCGTCGAAGAACATCCCTGCAACGATTCCGAGCTGAATGAAAATTAGCAAGAGTGATAGGAGAAGGAGAGTTTTTCCATTCACGATAAGCATTGTCTCTCTCCTGAAGGGCAAGAGAACAATTGCCATCGAACCAAAGATTTTGAGGAGAAAAAGATTTAGTTGAAGATTGGATGAATCTGCCCATCCCGTCAAGGATTACGGCCCCTACTTTATCAGCAGAGACAGATGCGTCTCCCGAGACAAAGCAAGATTCACTCCAATGATAGTTAGCAAAGAAGCGGCAAATAAAAGCAAACACTACTGTCACATGTTTCAAAAATCTTAAATCTCCTAATTTCATTGATTTATGACGAAATATTTATATTCCTATTCCCTAATATTATTTTCAATCTCACTTGTTGTCTTTCTTCTACTTCTTCTATCTTCCAGCATTTAGTGATCCCCTAAAATGTTTTTCAATCTTTCTTATACTTCTATATCATCTTAAACTTCATTTCCTTTCAAAATCTTTACACCAGGTTAACTGCTTCCCTCTTGCTCCGGCCTTATTGATCTCCTTCCAAAATAATTTCCTTCTTTATAGATAATATGAAACTATCTTTCTACTCCATTTTTCATTTGTTCTTTACTTTGCAGCTTTCATTTTTCTCATAACTTTATTTGGGCTGCTTAACATTCTTCCCATGTTACCTGGCTAATAATAGCTAAATATCTTACAAACTCTTTTTTTCCTATTGATAATAACATCCAATTCTTAACTTCAAAAATCACTTCACTTCTTAACTTCGC
>SEYY01013751.1:0-5000 GCA_009176605.1 Armadillidium nasatum
AATTTTATTTATGCTTGAACACCCTCCGTATTAGTCCAACTTAACCATTGCTGATTATTTTTGGTTCCAAAAAAAAGTGAAAAAACTCTTGAAGAGGAGTGTGCTCGACTCTATTTACGATATCCACAAAACTGTGACTAGTACACCTGAGCATCAGCGCCAAAAAAAAGACCATTACAGATGAATCCAAATATTATGACATAACAAATGTGTGCACAGTTAGAGGGGATTTAAGTCGAATAATAAATAATGGAAATCTCTTTTCCTTTTATGTAATCCTTTCTTTTTTTTTTAACTTCAATCCTAAAGCTTTCTTAACTTCAAAGATACTTTTTTCTCTGCACTTCTGCAGCGACGAACATGAAGCACAGTTTATTTAGATACATCTACAATCTAACATCGTTATCAGGGTAGAAATATCTCTCAAAAGTGTGACTCCATAGCTAAATCAGTTATAATTTCAGGGTTCAGCAGAAATAAAAATTGACAATCATAATTTTATTGAAAAGTCATGAAAAAGTTGAAAATTTGCTGACAAGTGATTTTTTTTTCTCTAACTATATATTCTCTTCGGTATAACTTTATAATATTGAAATAATTTTTATATGCACTTAATATTTTATAATAATGCATCGTATTAATAAAAAAAAACTAAAATATTAATATCAGAGGTAGGCATAAGCGTAAATGAGAGCGCAAAAGCGCAATTTGCGCTTTTGCGCTTGGGCTAAATTTAGAAAATGTGCGCTTTTGCATTTTCAGCTCAACAACTTTTTTAAGAGCACAAAAGCGCAAATTTGCGCTATTGCGCAAGTTTTTTTAAAATAGCGCTTACCAATTTGCGCTTTGTCATTTTTCTTAAAAACATTTTTGGGATTATATTTCAGTTTCTTATTTAATCATCCAAATTTTATAACTTTTATGCGGTACAAGGTAACTAAAAGTTGAAACTTAAACTATTGATGCCGGTATATAAAAAAATATTGATATGTCGATAATTATTTGATATTTTAAAAAATTTCATATTGCCCTCGATACTATCGGTTTAAAAAATGTCGTTTATATATATATATATATATATATATATATATATATATATATATATATATATATATATATATATATATATATATATATATATATATATATATATATGTATATATATATTACTTTTTTAAAGTAAACACTAATCATGGCCTGAATTAGCAGTGGAGGTGATTTTACAGAGGAAATAAAACTTCGAATAAAGTAGAAAATCTTCGGATATAAACTTAAATATTTCTAGTTTCAGATTAAATTAAAATTTAATTAAAGATTTAACTTTAACATCAAAACTAATATTGTCATTTTTCTTAAAAAAACAATTTTGGGATTATATTTCAGTTTCTTATTTAATCATCCAAATTTTATTACTTTTATGCGGTACAAGGTAATTAAAAGTTAAAACTTAAACTATTGATGCCGATATATAAAAAAATATCGATATGTCAATAATTATTGATATTTTAAAAAATTTCAAATTGCCCTCGATACTATCGGTTTAAAAAATTTATATATATATATATATATATATATATATATATTATATATATATATATATATATATATATATATATATATATATATATATATATATATATATATATATATATACTTTTTTTAAAGTAAATACTAATCATGGCCCTGAATTAGCAGTGGAGGTGATTTTACAGAGGGAATAAACTTCGAATAAAGTAGAAAATCTTCGTATATAAACTTAAACATTTCTAATTTCAGATTAAATTAAAATTTAATTAAAGATTTAACCTTAACATCAAAACTAGTATTGTCCTGTAATATATATAGGATACTTTCATTACTTTTTAAAAGTATCTAATTTGAAAAGTAAAATACGCAATAAGTATATTTTATGAAAATTGTTTTTCCCCTATAATATGCCTATGGACCTCTACTTCTTTCTTATATGATCTGACCTCCTTCTATCCTCCTCCTGAGTCAGAAAAAATGTCCCATCATTCAATTTGGACGCGCCTGAAAAGTACACACATTTTGCTTAAATTTTATTTTATAAAAAAAGAAAACTGCTGAAAATATTTAGAATTAAAAAAAAAAAATTCGTTGATTCGATACTAAGGATAAAATATCAATATATCGACTGAAAAATATCATCAATATTTTTTCGATACTATTGAAAAAAATATCAATATCGATATATATCCATCAACAATTTGGCATTGAGCATAAGGTCAGTAAAAATCAATATGAAATAACGTAATACTGAAAAAAATGTATAACTCCAAATTAATAAGGAAACTACTAAATTATTAAATTTTATCTTCAGGTTGTCTGCATTACAACAGATAACGGTGCAAATTTCTGTGCAGCCTTTCGGGTGGATGTTCATGCAGAAACGGGTGACGAAGAAGAAGAAAAGCAGGTACCTATTCCAGAGATAGTGGTTACTTCTGAAGAGATGGAGCAAATTGGTGACCCAGAAGTTCTGCTGACAAATCCTTTTCAGCTAGAAAATCTGCTTGAAGAACATGATGCCCTTAGCCTATTTAAACATCACCGTTGGATTTCCCTAACATTAAACATCTTGGCTACTAGGGATGCTTCGAAAGTTCCTCGTTGGTCCTCTGGTACCAAGGATCCTTTTAATAAGACAATTGCCAAAGCACAGGCATTGTGGAATGACCAAAATAGGAAAACTACAACTGCTGCGAGAATCAAGATGTATGAAAAATTCCCCAAGTTCTTTATCTGAGTATAAAAATAGTTACTAAATAAAAATTTCCAATTCTGAAATTGAATGTCGCTGTAAACAATTGTGTATAATATCATTTCCTGTGAGTATATATATGTATTATATATATATATATATATATATATATATATATATATAATATATATATATATATATATATATATATATATATATATATATATATATTATAGAAGCTAAAGATTTGTTCCTAGGAACCTTATACGAATTATGAAGCATAATGCTAATAACGTAGGTAGCAACATAATGCATAAAAATTATAAACTTTAATAATCATGATAAATAAAATAGACGTTTCGGATTATTATAAATCCATTTTCAATATTTCCTGCAATAACAGAATCACAAAGAGATTAATAATAAATCACAATATGTATGCAAAAATAAATAAAAAATTAAGATTAAATGATAAAGTAAACGAGCAAAGGTTACAAACACAAGTTATAAATTACAAATAAAAAGGTGAAATGAATGGAATCGGTGTTTTTTTGAATATTAAGTTAGTTGGTTGTAAGCGAGAAAAAAAAAAAAAAATAAAAAAAAAAAAAAAAAAAATAAAAAAATAAAAAAAAAAAAAAATAGGAAGCATAATATATTTGATTTGAAATAAGTTTTAATATATGCATGAGCATATACATGTACATATTGCAGGAGAACGGTCAATAGATTAGAAGGGGGACGGACGAGGTTGCTGAATTTAGTTGGGGGTTGAGACGTTTAATATAGAGGGATTCCAGAATTTTTCTATCAGAATCAGTAGAGTGAGAGGATAAAATGCTGAAATCAGATGTGCGGAGTGGATGGTTAAGGGACATGGCGTGGTTGCGTATGGGAGAGTGTTCTGGAGTGGAAATGGGAAGATTAGTACGGAATGACATGCCGAGATGCTTGAAGATGCGTAGTTTTAATTGTAGGCCAGTTTGGCTACGTAGCAGGAGTTGCATCCTGCGCACTGAAAAATATAAACCACGGATGATCTGAGCATCAGGGGGAGTTTGTCTTTGTACGAGAAAAATGATTTAATAGAGAAGGAGTTGATGCCTATGAGATGAGGATTTAGTTGAGGGAAGTGGCGAAGTAGGAGAAGTCGGATTTCTTTATTAAGTAAAGGAGATAGAGTGCCAAGATATGGGATTTTAATATAAATATCAAGTTTGGGAACAGTTGGGATGGAAAGTTTAGGGCGGAAGATATTAGATATGAAATTGTGAATGGAAGAGTCAATGAATGTGGATGGAAAAAAGTTGAATGAGAAGAATTTTTTAAGATGAGTAAGTTCTGTATGAAATAACCACCATGAGGAACTGATGCGGTAAGCACGGTGTAAATAAGAAAGAATAGTGGAGGATTTGACAGTGTAAGAAATGGAACTTAGATAGTTAAAGCCTAGGAGAGAAGAAGAAGGTTTGCGGTAAACTGAAGTTGAAAAACCGGAATGAGTATGAGAAACTAAAACATCAAGAAAAGGAAGGGAATTATTAATCTGATCCTGACGAGTGAATTGTATATTAGGATGTTGCTGGTTAAGATAGTCAAAGAAAAGATCAGATTGAGTTTTGGTACGGAAAAGTAGAAAACAATCATCTATGTATCGTTTGTAAACTAATGGTCTGAAGGAGACAGGACATTGATCAATCCAATTATCTTCATGGAAACATAAGAAAATATTTGCAAATGTAGGGCCTAGAGGAGAGCCCATTGGCATGCCGTCGACCTGGTTATAATACTTGTTGTTAAAGGAGAATATGGAATTGTTAACTGTAAGGGAGAGGAGTTGTTTGAAGTCTGGAAGAGGTAAATTAAGATTTTGGTGAATATTTGAAGAAAGAATGATATCGCATGTTTCAGATACCGGAATATTAGTAAATAAATTGTTAACGTCAAAGCTTGTCATGAAACAGTTAGAGTGGTGGATAGATTGTATATAACTGGCAAATGAGAAAGAGTCAGAAAGAGTATATTGATTAGTGGTGAGGGGAGATAAATGTGGTACAAGAAATTTGGAGAGTTTATAAGCCCAATATCCCTCTCCGACCAATTTTATCTTCAATTAATACCCCCTCTTATAAACTCTCCAAATTTCTTGTACCACATTTATCTCCCCTCACCACTAATCAATATACTCTTTCTGACTCTTTCTCATTTGCCAGTTATATACAATCTATCCACCACTCTAACTGTTTCATGACAAGCTTTGACGTTAACAATTTATTTA
>SEYY01013751.1:10000-12500 GCA_009176605.1 Armadillidium nasatum
ATATATATATATATATATATATATATATATATATATATATATATATATATTTATATATATATATATAATATAATAAAAATGAGAAAAATAAAGGATATTAAATAAAACAAAAAAACAGAAGATTCCTCATCAGTCCAAGTTTTTATATCCTAAAAGCAAATTATCGTTTCAGCATCTGAAAGAGAACTTGTATCTACATTTGCATGAAGGCAAAACGTTCACATAACAACGTCTTCGACAAGGTCTGCAAAGTGCCATTCCGAAAAACGAACCTCCAGTCTTTTCTTGCTGTTGAAATGCTTGAGAGAGGACAAATAGTATTGTAAATATAAAAATGAACTTCATTTTTAAGTCTGATTCAAAATGATGATAGGAAATGATTATTGCGTAACTCTCTTACTGGAAATGAATGAAACTTATTAAATTTTGTATCTGAAAAAAAATAATAAATATATATATATATATATATATATATATATATATATATATATATATATATATATATATATATATATATATATATATATATATATATATATATATATATATATATATATATATATATAATATATATATATATATATATATATAATATTTATATATATATATATATATATATATATATATATATATATATATATATATATATATATATATATATATATATATATATATATATATATATATATATATATATATATATATATATATATATATATATATATATATATATATATATATAATAATAATAATAATATAATAATGAACAATATGTCCTAACTATTTTAAGAAGAGAAACAAATATTCCTTATTATAATTACTACATAAGTTTTCCATTAATTAATGAACTTTGTATGTTTCTTCATACGACTTTCCCATTTTTCTAATCGCAAAGAGAAACATTGTAAGGAAAATATTTATTGAACTATATTAAAACTGTGTGCAAACATTTTGCTATTTAATAAAATATAATAATAATAATGATAATAATAATAATAATAATAATAATAATAATAATAATAATAATAATAATAATAAATAATAATAATAATAATAATAATAATAATAATAATAATAATAATAATATATAATATTAATAATAAAATAATAAAATATAAAATAATACCAAAAATACATAAAATTTTATAATAATTGTAAGCGACTCAAATATTTCTTAATTATTTTTTTTAACTAAAATATTTCTTAATATCTAACTATAACATTATTCTTTTAAAAGAAATCGAGCAAAAAAAAGATTCACTATATATATATATATATATATATATATATATATATATATATATATATATATATATATATATATATATATATATATATATATATATATATATATATATATATATATATAGGTGTTGCGTGTTTTGCGTAAATGCGAAAAGGTTTCTAAATGATTTCTGAAAGAAAACTAAGTACTTATGAATAAATATTTCTTAAATGAATATAAAGAATATTTTCCTATTTTTTTTTCTTTGTATAAAAAAATATTTACTAATTGAAATTTCAGATTATGAATAGAATGTTTTGCAGTTTATTATCATTCCTCTTTTATATATTATATATTATATATTTATATAGTATTATTATATATATATATATATATATATATATATATATATTTATATATATATATATATATATATATATATATATATATATATATATATATATATATATTATATTATATATATATATATATATATATATATATATATATATATATATTATATATATTATATATAGAAATCTATATTATATTATAATATATATTATATATAATTATATATATTATATATATATTTATATCATATATATATATATATATAATATATTATGGATATATAATTATATATAATATATCTATATTAAATAATATATATAATAAGTATATTTTATGAAAATTGTTATTTTATATAATATGCTATACCTCTACTTTTCTCTTATATGATCTAATCCTTCTATCCTCCTCCTGAGTCAGACAAAATGTCCCCATCATGCAATTTGGACGCGCCTGAAAAGTACACACATTTTGCTTAAATTTTATTTTATAAAAAAAGAAAACTGATGAAAATATTTAGAATTAAAAAAAAAAAATATCGTTGATTCGATACTAAGGATAAAATATCAATATATCGACTGAAAAATATCATCAATATTTTTTCGATACTATTGAAAAAAAATATCAATATCGATATATATCCATCAACAATTTGGCATTGAGCATAAGGTCAGTAAAAATCAATATGAAATAACGTAATACTGAAAAAAATGTATATCTAAAAATTAATAAGGAAACTACTAAATTATAAAATTTTATCTTCAGGTTGTCTGCATTACAACAGATAACGGTGCAAATTTCTGTGCAGCCTTTCGGGTGGATGTTCATGCAGAAACGGGTGACGAAGAAGAAGAAAAGCAGGTACCTATTCCAGAGATAGTGGTTACTTCTGAAGAGATGGAGCAAATTGGTGACCCAGAAGTT
>SEYY01013751.1:17500-27500 GCA_009176605.1 Armadillidium nasatum
GGATCTCGAGAATTGAAGAATTTAATGCATAAAAAAAAGAAGAGTGAGAGAAATCAAAATGTTCTTTAGATTGATCCTCATTTTATTAAATTCATTTTCTTCCTGCTGAGTTGCATTTTTCCATTGAAACGATTGCTGTTTTGTTGCAAGGTCATAAGTCGAAGGCCAGTCAGGAGCCTACAGAAAAAATTTGGGTAACATTCTCTGTTCTCCAGTCAGGATTACCTGACAAGCTCCGAATCAATATCAACTTTCTCGCATAATATATCGTGTATAGTTTCAAATCAATCATCTTATAACCCTCGCAAAATTTTCAACATTTGTTCTTATCTATATTGTTTCCCCGTACTCTCTTATTAATCAAATAATATTCAGACTACTTTGATACTCTAAGCTATCGAAACACCTGCGCTCAACTAATCAATCAAACCTTTTAGATTATTTTCAATATTGAAAATACCTTTTCATACAGATAGCCGACAACCAGATGTCACATTTACATCTACAGCAATAAATTTATATTATTCATTATATATATATATATATATATATAATATATATATATATATATATATATATATATATATATATATATATATATATATATATATATATATATATATATATATATATAATATATATATATATATATATATATATATATATATATATATATATATATATATATATATATATATAATATATAATATATATATATATATATATATATATTTATATATGTAAAAGGCAAATAATTACCTGACCCATTAGTTCTCCAATAGTAGTAGGTATTATAATCTCTTGCATTAATGCTGTAAACTTTCCTCGTCGAATTGTTTTAATAATTTCTGGCGATGTGAGATTCGTCAGTATATCCAACAGATTTTGCAAATATTTTGCCAAAGGTAGAGTTTGGGGGAGCGCTCTAACAAAAAAAGACAAAACATATAATATATATATATTTATATATATATATATATATATATATATATATATATATATATATATATTATATATATATATATATATATATATATATATATATATATATATATATATATATATATATAATATATATATATATATATATATATATATATATATATATATATATATATATATATATATATATATATATATATATATATATATATATATATATATATATATATATATATATATATATATATATATATATATATATTATATATATATATATATATATATATATATATATATATATATATATATATATATATATTGCTAATTAAAGGGGAGGACATAGCGTCGTAAGAAGCGATGCGAGTATTCCCAATTGGGCATAACCAGCGGAGTGATAGGATGGGCTAGATCATTCCGTTTCATACCGTTGCCCTTTGGTTCGTTACTTTTCGCGTTTAACCTTCTCAGAGAGTTTCTAATGTAACCTCGCCTCATATTGGAGTGTCTATGCTCCCACTACCTCTCTACTCAATTTCTTCCTATGTTCCCACAAATTTACAAGCGCTTATTCATACATTACCTTTCCAAACTACACAAAAATGGTGAAACATAAAGCAGCCTCGGAGATGCTTGGAGGAGCGGCATCCAAAGAATTCCACTCATCCACCCCTCACCCCATCATCACTTGAGAGTTGGCGGCCTCCGATGATGGAGATGGTGCAGCCAGGACCCGGCGTTCGGCTTGCCCCAGTGCACGGTCTTCTTTTTCATTAATTCAGAAAAATAATTTCCCCTTTGTCTAACACTATCTCTCTTCTTCTAAGCCTTATCTCTTTGAGTTATAAGATAATGCCACCATTCTTCCTTTAAACCTAACCCTATCTCTCTTCTTCTAAGCCTCATCTCTTGTTCTTAACCCTAACTCAGGTGCTTGGGTGTGCTGACAGCAAACTTATTATGTTTCCTCTTACTGTCTCTATCCTCAATTTTCAGCCAAAGGTGGATGTTGTGCATATGTGCGCAACAATTTATTTGCTCTCATGTCTCTTATTTGCAGTTTTATGAATTCTCTACTTTATTTGTTCTGTAAATTTATCTCCTAATTCTACAGACCATAAAAAAAATTTCGGCTATTTAAACTCCAAAATAGGGCACATTCTTTCTTACTCCACTATCTCCGAAATCATCATCCAGAACAACCTTGAGCATTTGGTACAACTCCCTACCCGTATCTCTGACCGTCTTTGTGATTAACGCAACATACTTTATTTTACGTTTTCTTAACATGCATACGTTTTCTTAACCTCTTATCCTTCTCCTTATACTGTTAAACTCTTTCCTCCTCTGGGTTCATTCGATCACCTTCTCATCTCTGTTTCTTGTTCTGTCTCTTCAAGTCTGCCGCAAGAACGACCCCCATCTTCGGCGAGGAGACGTTTATGGCACTTCTGTGCTTCTAACTGGTCTGACTTGCGGTTTTACTTCTCTGATTTCCCAAGGAATGATTACTGCTTCCATGGGAAGTGTCAATCGGAATTTGCTGAGCGCATAACCGAGGTGATTCTCTCTGTTATGGAGAAATACATTCTATATTCTTTCCCTTCAACTAAACCTTACAACCCATGGTTCAACTCTACTTGCTCTCACACTATCCGCCACACGGATGCTGCCTTCAGGGATTACCGTCGTCTTCAAACTCCAGAAACTCTTTCAAATTATATTTCATCCCGGAATAGTGCAAAATCTAATCTTCGTGATACCAAAAACTCTTTCCTCAGTCGTAAAAGCAGTAATCATTCTATTTTCTGGCATTTTGCAATAATTGTCAACTCTAATTTTGCTTCTTCCTCTTTCCCTCCTCTAGATTCTTCTGATGGCACAACGCCATTTTATCTTCTACTAAAGTTGAACTTTTTGCTCAAACTTTTGCCTCTTACTCTACCTTAGACGATTCCTGAGCTCTTCCTCTTCCTTCAACCCCCTCCAACTCATTTATGCCTAATTTTGTAATTTCTTCTAAAGATGTCATTTCTGCTCTCTCTGAGCTTAACACTAAGAAGGCGTATGGTCCTGATGGTATCCTTCCTCCTGCGGTTCTCAAAACTTGTGCTTCCGAGTTTGCACCTTGCCTTGGTAAATTATTTCGTCTCTATCTCTCCACTTCAACCTTCCCTTTTTCCTGAAAACGTACACTCATTCAGCCTGTGCGTAACAAAACCTCTAACTATCGATCAATTTTTTTTAACCTCCGTTCTTTCTAAAGTTTTCGAATCTGTCCTTAACAGGAAGATTTGGAAACACCTTAATTCTTCTAATCTAATCTCTGATCGTCAGTATGACTTTCGTAAAGAACGCTCTATGGTGATCTTTTTCCCTACTTTCTGACTCTTGGTCCTCCGCTCTTCAGTATTTCGGTAAGTCTTTCACTGTGGCTCTAGACATATCGAAAGCCTTCGATAGGGTCTGGCACAAAGCTCTGATTTCCAAACTTCTCTCTTTCGGAATCTTTCCTTCTCTCTGTAACCATTTTTTCTGATTTCATTTCTGGTTGTTCTATAGCAGTCGCTGCAGTTTGCCACCATTCTTCCTTTAAATCTATAAATCAAGGATCTGTCCAATCCCCAACTCTTTTTATAACTTTTATCTATCACCTTTTTTCCATTACTTCAACTCCTATCCACTCTCTAATAGCAGTTAATTGATGCAAGAAGGATGACTCTGGAGCAACTGACCTTTGATCTTTCTCGTAATTCAAATCGGAGCAGAGAAAACATGATTGTTTTCAATGCCTCAAATACTCAATTCCTCCATCTTTCTACTCGACACAATCTTCCACACAACTATGACATCTTCGAAAACACTTGACTCAAACCTTCATCTGTACTCAATATTCTCGATGTTTCTTTTTTTCGTGATCTTTCTTGGAAGGATCACATTACTTCTCTTTGTAAACAAGCTTCTAAGAGGTTGGGTGCTCTGAGGGGTTTTCGTAATTTTTTTTTAAGCCATCCAAGTCGTTTGCTCTTTATAGAGGTGTTGTTCGCCCCTGTACGGAGTACGCTTTACACATTTGAGGTAGCTCTACACACACAGCTATTCTCGACAAGGTGGAGTCTAGGGTTTTTCATCTTATAAACTCTTTTGCTCCTACTAGCTCTCTCCAAACTCTTTCTTCCAGTCTAACTGTTACCTCACCCTCTCTATACTATCGCTATTACAATGGACACTGCCCTTCTGAAACTCTCATGTCGCATGCCTCCTCCATTGGGAAGAGCTAGTGCGACACGCTTTTTACACAGTCTCATCCTTTCTCTGTCCATCTCTCCAACCTCAGACTTAATCGCTATGCTCAACCTTACATATACTTTACTGGTAATGTCTTGAACACCCTCCCTTTATCTGTTTTTCAAACCTCTTTTGGCTTGCACACTTTTAAACGCCGTGTATAGCGTCACGTCGGTCATTAGCGACCAGATTTTTGGCAATTCCCCAACTCTGGTGGAAATTGGTAGGCCTCCAGCCATTTGCCCACCAGAGGAGAAATAATATATATATATATATATATATATATATATATATATATATATATATATATATATATATATATATATATATATATATATATATATATATATATATATATATATATATATATATATATATATATATATATATATATATATATATATATATATATATATATATATATATATATATATATATATATATATATATATATATATATATATATATATATATATATATATATATAAATATTAAGCCTTTGTATTTATTTCAGAGAGTAAAGGATATTTGCATACGTTTCTATTTATGTAAGATAAGATGCTTGTAAAAGACTTAAATGCATCTTAATAAAATGTATTTTCAAAAGTTTGATTACTGGTATTTATAAAAAATACATTTAAAAAAAAAAGTATAACAAAATATATCACAAGAGGTAAAAATTTCTTCGTACTCTTATAAGTAATGTCTCAAATTTATTTAAAACTGTATTTAGATATTTACCTGTGCTAATTTAGAAAAAGATGAACCTCGTAAAAATTTCCATTTGACTTCTTCTTGCTCGACCATTTCGTATACATTTGTGAAAGGTATACTGATTTTTGGGACCAATAAAACTGACAACAATTTGCTCTTGTAAAAAAAATTTACGAATAAACTTGAGAAGATCCAAATGCAAAGTAAAAGATTACGGGAAGATTGCTTTGATCTTTTCTTTATAACTCCTGTTATATATATATATATATATATATATATATATATATATATATATATATATATATATATATATATATATATATATATATATATATATATATATATATATATATATATATATATATATATATATATATATATATATATATATATATATATATATATATATATATATATATATATATATATATATATATATATATATATATATATATATATATATATATATATATATATATATATATATATATATATATAATATATATATATATATATATATATATATATATATATATATATATATATATATATATATATAATATAATTGCTAAAAGTATTTGATTAAATATGTATTTCTGTGTTTATTTAAAATATCTAGTTATTAGAAATCAAATGTTAATTTGAAAATATTTTGACATACCCTGTCCAATTAAAGCTCCATACCAAATAATGAATTCGTATCCAAATATCTGTCCAATGTCTTCAAGTTCAAATTTTTTACCAGATCTAAATCAGAGAAGAGGTTTGTTAAATTGATATTTTTGAAATTATTACTGAAAAACTTTCCATTACTTATATATATTTTTTTTTAAATTGGTTATATATAATTATATATATAATTTTTATATATAATTTAATTAATCTCATTCAATCTCATTTTTGATCAATAGAATAAAATTATTTTGAATAATTATATTTTAATACTCAGAGAACGAGAGAACGTTAGAAAATTTCAGCTATCAGCTGAAAGGTACAGTCCAAAAATTGTCCTAACGAATCGTTGGGACAAGTGCCAAAAATGTGTCAACAAATTTTCTTCAGTTATTTCCTTTTTAGAAAATAAATGGGTGAAGCGTCATTCTTATGCTTAGCATGTCTTTTTTTCTATTGAAAATTTTTCTGTAACATTTTTGCCACTTGCCCCAACGATTCTCTAGGAACAATTTTTGCAGAGTACCGAAATATGTTATAGCCATCTGCCAACAAAACGTATTAAATTTATTAATAAGATTGCAAGTTAATAACGGTAACCTAGTTGCTAAGTGTAGTAAATTAACTGTGAATTATTATTTATTATAATGAAGTTTTAAGAGAATGGTTAGGAACGTAGTAGAAATAAAATGTTCAAAAAATTCTGTTTCCAAAATTTAAAAAAATATTTTTCACAATAGTCACTGGGAAAACAAAATTATAATCAATTATTTTTTTTTCAAAACTGTATATAAGAAAAGTTGTTTGCTCCAAAGAGTTGTCTTTCATCATTACGGAGAGATAAAACAAAGATCAGCTGTGCTTAAAACTGAGCAGGAATGAGCGAATGAAATATACGAAAGAAACGAAGCAATCAATGCAACATCTAAAATTGTTAAGTACTGTGGTAAATGACTCAAAGAGTAAAATGATTGACTCACGTGCCTGAGGGCTCTGGTTCGACCCCACTTATGGATCCTAGGTAGTTACCTGGAAAAATTCCTCTCCTCGAATAGGGCAATGCCAGTGAGATGTGAAATTTTTAATTAAAAACAAAAAACAAAAATTTTTTAAATAAAAAAAGTTACGTTCACTAAAGCCGAAATCCTCTCAAACAATCTCATAATCACACAAATCTACTGCAATATTTATAAATATATTTTTTTTAAAATTATTAAATGTAATTTATTAATAGAAATGAAAATAAGATGCAGTTAAATATTATATCAATACAATTATTATTATTATTATTATTATTATTATTATTACTTTTGAAGAATTAAATGAGGAAATTTTAAATTTGGTCTTACTTTTGAAAAAAAATTTTTGCAAATATTTTCGAAAGGACACTCAGGAGGAATCCCACTATGAAAGTACATCCTACTGCAATCCAACACTATATATATATATATATATATATATATATATATATTATTATTATTATTATTATTATTATTATTATTATTATTATTATTATTATTATATATATATATATATATATATATATATATATATATATATATATATAATATATATATATATATATATATATATATATATATATATATATATATATATATATATATATATATATATATATATATATATATATATATATATATATATATATATATATATATATATATATATATATATATATATATATATATATATAACATTATAAACTAGTATATTATTTTTTATTATTATTAAAATTATTATTATTATTATTATTATTATTATTATTATTATTATTATTATTATATTATTATTATTATTATTATTATTATTATATTATTTATTTAAATCATTATTTTATTATTATTATTATTATTTTATTATTATTATTATTATATTATTATCATTATTATATTATTATCATTATTATTATCATTATCATTAATATTATCATTATTACTATTATTATTTTTATTTTTATATTATATTACTATTATTATTTACCACTATTATTTTTATCATTATTATATTATTATTATTATTATTGCTATTATTATTATTATTATTATTATTATTATTATTATTATTATTATTATTATTATTATTATTATTATTATATTTTATATTATATTATTATTAACTTTATAAATATTAAATAATATAATATATAATATATATATATATATATATATATATATATTATATAAGCTTTTGCTAAAAATAATCCCAATACGTACCCCGTCATCAAATATTTTCAAAAATCCTGCATAATTGGGCTTGACCGTCGGGTAGGCCATAAGGGCTCCTGTTGGTGATATGAAAATGTAGCTACTAAAATCGAAGTTTTCATACCGTTCTGGAGTCCCAAATATGGCAATAAGCATAATGTCATCCTTAAGTGAAAAATGATAATAACAATGATAGCAATATTATTATTATTATTATTATTATTATTATTATTATTATTATTATTATTATTATTATTATTATTATTATTATTATTATTATTATTATTATTTTTATCATTATTAAAATTATTTTTAACATTATTATTAAAATTCTTCTTCTTCTTCTTCTTCTTCTTCTTCTTCTTATTCTTATTATTATTATTATTATTAATTATTTATTATTATTATTATTATTATTATTATATAAATTATAAGTAATAATAATAAAAAAATAATAAAATAAAAAATGTAATAACCAGTTCAGATGTGAAAATACCATTTCACTCATTCTTTCATTCATTTTTTTTATTCATTCATTCATTCATTCATTCATTTTTTATTGATTCATTCATTTTTTAATTCATTCATATGTAAAGTTTATTCAGAATACAAAATTATAATTTAAATAATTTTAACAATTACATAATTTTCATATTACATAAGTCAATCAAATTAAATTTCAATTAACCAATTAAAAAATTTAAATTAAATATTATTATATTTTTAAACGAGAAAATATGTTTTAATCTTAGGTTGTGATTTGCAATGAGAAATTTATAAATGCAATTACGATATTATTATTAATATTAATATTATTATTAGTATTATTATTAATATTAATAGTATTAATATTTTAAAGCACTGATGAGACATTTTCTGGCTGAAGAAGGGAATAACTATTCTGATCTGCAGCATAATAACTAATAATAATAATAATAATAATAATAATAATAATAATAATAATAATAATAATAATAATAATAATAATAATAATAATAATAATAATAATAATAATCCGTATCGCTAACGCTCCGCCCAACCGCATCGGCCTTTTGGCTTGCCTAAAGTTCGTGGGGCTTCATGTCTAACGGCTATGTTGAAAGTTACGTAAACCTTTGCAATTAATTTTTAAAAAACATTCAATATTACAAAAAAAATAAATTAAAAAATGACATTCTTGAATTATTTATTCGTTAAATTTTAAGAATTTTAAGTAATATTTCATTAAAAAAAAAAATTACAATATGTATTATTTACACTGACGAATTCATACAAGAACAATAGAGTTGAAGATATTTTTTTTTAATGAAGGAAAGAGTTACTGAATGGGTTAATCAAGGTCAAATGAAGATCATCTCACCCTTGGGAATACAACGTAAGATTGTTAAAAAAACGAGAAAAATTCACAAAACATATTAATACGAAAGAACTCACGAGAAAGCTACTAGAAAGGCCTCCAAATTTTTCTCTGTTTGAGGCTCTCTAAATACAATCTCATTTAGTATTATACACCAGCAACATTGCTCGCATGACTCGAAAACACGTCTTACACAAAAGAAAGAAGCATTTTCAATATACATAACACAATTAGAAAGCAGATTTTAATCTCCTGATTAGGACGAAGTTTACTAGAAATTTAAAAACAGTAAAACTAAGACTTTATGATATATATATATATATATATATATATATATATATATATATATATATATATATATATATATATATATATATATATATATATATATATATATATATATATATATATATATATATATATATATATATATATATATATATATATATATATATATATATATATATATATATATATATATATATATATATATATATATATATATATATATATATATATATATATATATATATATATATATATATTATATATATATATATATATATATATATATATATATATATATATATATATATATATATATATATATATATATATATATATATATATATATATATATATATATATATATATATATATATATATATATATATATATATATATATATATATATATATATATATATATATATATATATATATATATATATATATATATATATATATATATATATATATATATATATATATATATATATATATATATATATATATATATATATATA
>SEYY01013751.1:32500-35000 GCA_009176605.1 Armadillidium nasatum
CGACACAGGTTTAAAAACGAATACAAACAACTTAGTGTAGAGTTTAGCTTGCAGCTCCGGTATATTTCCAAAACCTCTCCACCTCCTTTTCTCCCAAATAATATACTAACCTCACTTAACAAACTCTTTCTTTTTGGCCTTCTCTCTTTCTACGTAATTACTCCCTCTCCATTTCAACTAAAATGTATTACTCGATTCCTTAATTAAAGAAAGAAAGAAATTGTAAGAAGTTAATTAATCAAAAATGTTTTACACCAAAATTTATAAAGATTTAAAACTTTTTCAAATAAATGTTAAATCATTCTTCCATTTTTCACTCGAGATTTTAAGATAATCTATTTTATTTCAATAACATTAATTATACTTTGACGTAAAAGTAATATTAATATTAAATGAGAATATATATATATATATATATATATATATATATATATATATATATATATATATATATATATATATATATATATATATATATATATATATATATATATATATATATATATATATATATATATATATATATATATATATATTATTATATATATATATATATATATATATATATATATATATATATATATATATATATATATATATATATATATATATATATATATATATATATATATATATATATATATATATATATATATATATATATATATATATATATATATATATATATATATATATATATATATATATATATATTCCTCCTTTAGTATATTTCTGATGGCACAACTGCCGTTTTGCTATCCTCTAAAGCTGAACTCTTCGCTCAAACTCTTCGCTGTTCCTACTCATTCAAGCCCCTCCAGCTAATTTATGTCTAAAATTGTAATTTCTTCTAAAGACGTCATTTCTGATTCTCTCTGAGCTTAACACTAAGAAGGCGTATGGTCCTGGTGATATACCTCCTGTGGTTCTCAAAACTTGTGCATCCGAGCTTGCACCCTGCCTTTATAAACTCTATTTCGTCTATATCTTTCTACTTTAACCTTCTCTTATTGCTGGAAACGTGTGCTCATTCAACCTATGCCAAAAAATGGAAACACTTCTCAACCCTTTAACTACCGTCCCATTTTTTTAACATCCGTTCTTTCTAAAGTTTTCGAATCTATTCTTAACTGGAATATTTGGAAACATCTCAATTCTTCTAATCTTGACTTTTGTAAAAAACGCTTTACTTTTGATCTTCTTTCCCTTCTCTCTGAATCTAGGTTGGTTTTCCGCTCTTCGGCATTTCGGTGAATCTTTTGTTGTCGCGCTGGACATGTCTAAAACTTTCAATAGAGTCTTGCACAAAGCCTTGATTTCCAAACTCCCCTCTTTCGGAATCTATTCTTCTCTCTGTGGCCTTTTCTCTGATATTCCTTTCTGGTTGTTCTACAGCAGTTGTTGTAAACAGCCACCGTTCATCCTTTAAATCTGTTAATAGGGGTGTTCCTCAAGGATCTGTCATATCCCAGCATTTTTCTACTTTTCTTTTCATTAATGACCTACTCTCGGTTACTCTATATCTCCTATCCACTCCTATTCCGATGACTCCACCCTTTATTTCTCCTTTCAATTTGAAAGGCCCATCTCCCAATAACAGTTAAAAGACACAAGGAGAGTAGCCTTGAAATAATTGACCTCTGATCTATCTCGTATTTCAAATTAGAGCAGAGAAAGTATTGGTCGTTTTCAATTCCTCCAAAACTCAATCGCTACATCTCTATACTCGGCACAACCTTTCCACACAACTATGAATATCTTCGAAAACACAAAACTCAAGCCTTTATATCTCCTTAATATTCTCGATGTTCCTTTTTCTCGTGATCTTTCTTGGAAAGATCACATTACTTCTCTTTATAAAATCCCGAAATCTTGTCCAATTAAGAGCTGACATGTCCCGATACATGGCGTTTGAAGATGTGTAATTCAAAGGAAATTGGGAAAATGGATAAAATGAGTGTGTTCCAGACTTTACCAGTAGAGTACATATAAGATTCAGCATGGCAGTTAAGTCTGGGGTCAGAGAGTTGGACAGAGAAAGGATGAGACTGTGTAGAAAGGCGTGTCGCACCAGCCCTTCTCAACGGAGAAGGTATGCGACGGGGAGAATTCAGAAGAGAAATGTCTTTTGTAATAGCAATAGTATAGAGAGAATGACACAACAACTAGGAGAGCATAAAGAGACTGGAGAGAATTAGGGAAAGCGGGAAAGTTGATTAGACGAAAAGCCTTAGACTTCACCTTTTCTAGGAGAGCTTTATGAGTGAAACCACCTTTGATGCATGATTCATATTCCATACAGGGGTGAAGAACACCTTTATAACGAGCAAGCAACTGAGGTGCTGTAAAGAAATTCTGTTCAGAACACCCAACCTCTTTGAAGTTTTTTTTGAATGAGAAGTAATGTGATCTATCCAAGAAAGATCACGAGAAAAAGAAACACCAAGAAAATTATTGAGAAATGAAGGTTTGAGTTTTGTGTTTTCGAAGAAGAAATCAT
>SEYY01013751.1:45000-47500 GCA_009176605.1 Armadillidium nasatum
GTATATACTTCCTAGAAAAGTTCCTCTCCTAGAATAGGGCAATGCCCGTGAGATGTGAACTTTATAACTAAAAAATGACAGAAATTAATAAAAATAAATACATTTTTTTTCTTAGATGTAAATTAATCTTAACTATTTTGAATAACATTATCAATTTTTTTTTTACTTTAATAATAATAATTTTATCATCTAACCCCAAAACCTTTTAATTTGAATAATATTAATATAACTTATACGAAAGAGAAAACTTTAAGTTAGATTTACTTTAATTTGAATCAAATCACTAATGTGCATTGAGAATAGTACTTTAATGCAGGGTTCCAAAATCATTGCCAGTTCTTTCTTATCAAATTTCGAGCTTACTACGTATCCCGTCAATGCAAACAGTATGAAAAAGATATCGACAGCAAAAAGTAGTGAAAATGGAGTGTTAAAATTCTCAGTGATATTCTCTGCATATTTCAAAAGGGTCAAAAACATCTTTTTCTTTTTCTTCCAAAAATAAACATTTTCGAAATACTTTCTTGATTTTCCTTTTACTCTCAAATGAGTGTCTCTTTTTTCAAAGTTATTTGAAAATATTTGCAGTACATTTGAAAGCTGTTTTAGATAATAATAAAGTAAACTATTCCAGTTAAAGATTGTTAATGCTCCAAATAAATCCCACACATATATAATACCTTTAAAAGATAAATCACTGATTTCACTGTACATAATTGTGCATTGAACAATGTAATAGCCATTTGTAATAGCAAATAAAATTAATGCCGAAATTTCAGTGCTCCATTCAATGTTTTGATCACTTTCCGTTTCATTCAAAAATTTCTTTCTAAATTTATAATATTTATCTTCTACCTTTGAAAGTGGATGAAGTTTAAGAAAACCATACGTAAAAATCAAAGCAACAGCCCAAGGAAAACGATTGAGCGAACTATAAAATTTAGATATTAAATTCGTATTGCTATTGGTTAGAAAGACATCATGATAAATGACAGAAGGCACGTAAATTAAATAAGCGGAAAATCTTAGCACTGAAAACACGTTCAAATAAAGTCTCGAAGCTTTTATTTTCCAGTCATTCTCTTTAGATCCTTTATAGAACGGAAGGAAACCAAGAAATTTTAATATTCCTGAGGGTAATATCAATCCAATATTAGATATCATTTCGGTAGATAAATATAATTTCAGGCAACAGAGTACATATTGTTTTACAATCCTTTACTGGAATGTCGATATGTTGGTTCTGAGAAAATATTTTTATCTTTGTGTTTATTCATAAATAATTAATGATAAATTTACTCCGGAGCAATTGCTTTATTGATTTTGGGTTCACGCCTATAATAAATTAATTTATTTCGCAATATATATATATATATATATATATATATATATATATATATATATATATATATATATATATATATATATATATATATATATATATATATATATATATATATATATATATATATATATATATATATATATATATATATATATATATATATATATATATATATATATATATATATATATATATATATATATATATATATATATATATATATATATATATATATATATAAATATATATATATATATATATATATATATATATATATATATATATATATATATATATATATATATATATATATATATATATATATATATATATATATATATATATATACTCTATCGATATCGGCTGAACAAACGTGCGCTTTCAACATTGAGGAAAACTAATATCATTGAGGAAAACTACTATTAGTATTAAGACATAGAGAGTAGAATTGAAAGTGCACAGGTGCCTGTTCAAATACACACTTCCTCAGAGCACGGGAAAGAATGCCATCTGGGCTGCTGGCCTTCCTAACGTTCATAGTTTTCAGGATGCCATGGACCTGAATATGTGTAATCACAGGTGATGACATGGTATACCTGAGAGGAGAAGTAGTAGGAGGGGGAAAGCCTTGAATCGTTCAGGGTTGAATTGGAGGAAAAAGGGAGGCCGAAGAGAATTACTTTTTCAGAAAGAGTATTAGCAAACAGAGCCGTAAGGGCGAATAAGAGGAGGAAAATCAGATTTGTAGAAGTTTTTTTTTTTGTCTGGAGGCCAGAAATTTTTATCAGTAGGAGAACCAAGGAGATCAGCGCACTTCCTTTTAGTGAAAGTACCTTTGGCCTGTCGAATAATATCTCTACAACAATTCCAAGAGCAATACGAGAATTAGAGTTTTTCCATGCACAGTAAGCACTGTCTCCTTCATGAATGGCACGAGAGAAGTACCATCGAACCATGGGTTTTGAGGAGAAAAAGATTTTGTTAAAGATGGAATGAACCTTCTCATCCCATCGACGATTACGGCCCCTCCCTTTCCGGCAGACACAGAAGCATCCTCCGGGTCAAAGCAAGATTCATTCCAAGAGTAATTATCAAAAGGAGAAAGAGGTCACTCCGTCAACAAAGAAGCCACGCAGTTAAAGTACGTTTAGAATA
>SEYY01013751.1:52500-73095 GCA_009176605.1 Armadillidium nasatum
ATTATTACTTACGAAAATTAAATTATTACCCACGAGAATTAAATTATTACTTACGGGAATTAAATTATTACTCACTGGAATTAAATTATTACTTACGGTAATTAAATTATTGCCCACGGGTATTAAATTATTACTTACGGGAACTAAATTATGACGTCCTATTACAAAATATCCGAAGAAACTGATCCTGGGGAAAGTCTCCAAAATCCAGAGAATTTTTTTTACCTATAAAAGAAAATTGCTTACTAAAGCACATGTCAAATAATTTTACGGAAATATTAATAATAATAATAATAATAATAATAATAATAATAATAATAATAATAATAATAATAATAATAATAATAATAATAATAAATACCTCTTTCAGAGCTTCATCATTGGAGATTTTTGATGCTGAAATTTTCAATCGTTGCAAAGCTTTCTTGACCTAAGAATTAATAATAACAATAATAATAATAATAATAATAATAATAATAATAATAATAATAATAATAAGGAAAATAAAAATAATCAATAATAATAATAATAATAATAATAATAATAATAATAATAATAATAATAATAATAATAATAATAATAATAATAATAATAATAATAATAATAACAATAAAAATTTCTTCAATTCTCTTTGATTAACATCAAATAAATTTATAAATATGAAATACTGGAAATGTCATGGAACTTTTTAAGAGACATTCAAATCTCAACTTTGATCATCTATTAAGAATCTGAAACAGCTACTACCACTACTACTACTAGTACTACTGCTACTACTATTACTACTACTACTACTGTAAATAGTTGACCAAATGTGATGATAACTTTCCTTCAGAACAATAACAGCCAACTCCTTCTAAATTACTCCTTTTTTTGTTAACTAATGGTAGCTTTTTTAAGTTTCTTAGCTCAACCCACTCAAACAGTACCAAACAAAACTTTTGTAAACTACCCTTTCCCTGGTCATTAACTAAATCCATTTGAACAGTACCAATTAACCTTCCTTAGTACACTTTATCAAAGGCCAGTTAAGAATTTAAGGTTTAAAAGAGCTTAAATTCTAATGATAGAATGGTTGTTGTTGAATATAATTATTATGACAGGATGGTTGCTGTTGAATATAATTTAGGATTTTAAATGACATGAATTTCATAGCAATAAGGATGATCTATTTTCCATTTTTTAAACGTCTTTAAATATGTTGGTTTGAATATATAGTCTTAATTTAAACATCTAATATATAATAATAATGTAAAAAATTGCTTTCCCTAATGAAGAGTTTGGTATTTATAAAATACTACTAGTAAAATAAAGTTTGAAGATTTTGATATGTTTTATTTATTTTTTTTTATTTTTTTTATTTTTTTATTTATTTATTTATTTATTTATTTATTTTGCACTGAAATTAAATACCAATGAAAAATTTTGGGTTTTAAAGCTATATCTTTACAAATAAGATTATCTTTAATTATTTATACTTGAGTTACACTAAATTGAGTACCTTAATATTTATTATATCACATGAGTGCACTGAAAACACTACTTTAAAACAAGGTTCAAGAATCAAAACAATTCTCATCATGACGAATTTTGTGTCAATGAAGTATCTTGTAACTTCACTCAGAGTAAAAAGAATGTCAATCGCAAAAATTAAGCAAAAAGGTGTTTCATAGTATTCCAATATTTTTTCAGAGAATTTTCGCAAAACCGAAACCTTCCTTTTCAGTTTTTTCCAATGATTTAAACATTCTCGAGTCGATTTTGAATATTTTCCTACGTACTGAAACTTGAGTGCTCGCTTCTGAGAATTATCTGTAAAGTTGTGCAGCACATTTGATAACTGTTTGACATGATAATAAAATAAGCAATTCCAGTTGTAGAGTACTAACGCTGCATAGAATTCGTATATATGAATAATACTTTCAAAGATCAAACCATTAACACTTTGTACTATTATAAATCCCTGAAATATTACATAACAATTGCTTATCCAAAATAAGAATAGGGCCCAAACTTCAGTATTTCGTTCCTGCTTTATTTCTACAGAAAATGTTCTTTTAAATTTTTTAAATAAAATTTCCAATTTTGAGAGAGGATAAATTTGATAATATGAGTAAAGAAATATTAAAGCAACAATAAAAACTCGACCTATCAACTCGCAGAGAAATATAACAAAATTCATTTCTTCCTGATGAAGAATAAATTTGCTGTAAATAACCAAAGGAATGTAAATCACATTGAAAGAAAACCTTAAGACTGAAAACAAATTAATATAAAGACTTGACGCAAAGGTTTTCCAATTCGTTTGTTTTGGTTTCACACAAAATGGAAGAAAACCGATTATTCTTAAAATTCCTGAGGGTAAAATCAGCCCAATATTGGAATTCATTTTTGCAGAACGATGTCAAAAACCTGAATAAAAAACATTAGTTTTCATCAAATAATTTTAACTGAAATATCACAGTGCGGCAGAGGATAAAATAAAGAACGATGTTTTAAATGTCTAATGAAAATTATTTGCATAGTTTAACGAACTCCTTATTGATTTTTAGATGTAATGGAACTAGATTAATTATTTAGAATTTTTAATTTAGTGTTTCATTATATACAGTAATATATATATATATATATATATATATATATATATATATATATATATATATATATATATATATATATATATATATATATATATATATATATATATATATATATATATATAAGTTATCACCATCACTCACGGGCTGAGCCCTATTCGAGGAGTGTGGTTCTTAAGGAAATTGAGTTATATGTTATTTCTGACCAAGATGATAAGTTACACAGATTATTTGGGTTTTGGATAGGGAAACCCTGCTCCGGTACAGACCAATCAAGTTTATTTTTTCCACCGGTGGGCGTGGTTTCAAATCCTTGATAGGCGACCTTCTCTGTAGGAGCAATTTAGAGAGAATGTGATATTGTATGTGTTGAAATAGCGTGGAATGTTGTAAGTGTTGGCTATGTTTTTAAGCAATATGTGAGTATTGAGATCAGCGTAATAATACACGTTGCAGTAAACTGTAATTAATTAATTAACTACAGAAAATCTCCAACAAACGACAATTTTTTATGTCCGTTCAGGTAACTGGATCGGAGGTTCTAGCCTCGATTTACATACTTTACAGTACACATTCGAGAACGAGGGACGAACCTCGTTCCCCTAAGCCAGAGAAATACTTACTTTACCCACTGAGCTACCGTGAACTCCAAATAATATATATATATATATATATATATATATATATATATATATATATATATATATATATATATATATATATATATATATATATATATATATATATATATATATATATATATATATATATATATATATAGATGCAACAGTTGTTATATATTAAATATAAAAATACTATCATTTCAATTTATTTTAACATAATCAAAATCTCTTGGGGGTCCATGTGGACTCCTAGTTGGGAAACACCCCTCTAGACTAAAGGAATTTAAAGAGAAGTTTCAGATAGTTTTTCGTTATTATCAAAAGTTTTAAAAAAAGGTTTGATTTATGTGACAAGCATGTTTTCAATATTCTCAGAGTTTGTCTTATAAATGAAAATAAATAAATTTTTGTATTTATTCACGTTGAGTGCCAAGTGACCCACCGGTGGGTCTCGTAGCACAAAACAAAAAATTTCATCCGATTCTCCTGAAAATTTCAATATAGATAGCTTTTTTCCCGACGAAAAAACTCCATTCCTAACATTTTTGCGAGGGTGTTAAAGTTTAGGAGTTATTTCGGAATTTTTAGGAATGTTCAAATCTACGGTGAGGCCACATAAAAAAATATTTTCGGTCTGAAATTTTGAGTGTTTGTTCCTAAGTCTATTGGCTAAAACATCTTCTAAAAAATCTTTGCTGTCAGAAGTAAAGAAAAATTGTTATTAGCTCAAAACTGACCCACTGTCGAAAGTCAAAAATTTAAAAAAAAAATAAATTTTTTTTTTTTAAAAAATTTTTTAAAAAAATGTTTAAAAAAAAAAAACTACATAACTACATTTCTCATTTTTGGAAGTGTTTTAGATAAATGATGGGGCTACAATATTTCCCTATATATTATTCGATCTAGTTCGTTTTTTTGAGATATAGCTCTTCAAATAAGGTCCATTTTTGTGCCAATTTTCAAAAATTTTAAAAGTTTGAGACACTATATCTTTCTTCAAACCAAAATTATTTTATAATGTTTTAAACGTAAGTTATAGAACTATCCCTCTTCTAAACAAAATCTAAAAATAAAAAAAATGGTGCAGGCATTTTTTTTTAAATAATTTTTTTCTCCGGAGGGGTATGGTTTTTTTCAAAAAAAAATTTGGATGCCTATAACGTTTTTTCTAGACGTGATATCAAAAATCGCTTCATACATCATCTATATATTGGGGCTAAGATTGCTCAGCTAAAATTTCAGCTCATGTGGACCAGTGGTTTGACCCCGCTATTTAAATTTTTTTCAACTTTTGACCCCAAATATCTTCTAAACAGTTAATCACTCGTAAAAACGTTAGAAATGGACTAATTTCGTCGGGAAAAAAAGTATCTATACTGAAAATTTCAGCTCAATCGGTCAAGAAATAAAAAAAAATTCAAAAATGGGGCTTGCCCAATTTTCCGGCATTCAACGTGTTTTAATTTAACGTCACATATTCCCAACTAAGAAACCACATACTAATGTAAAAAAAAAAAAAAAAAAAATTAATGTTCGATAAGTTTTTAGCTCCAATATGAAGAATGGTCAATAACTCCATCTTAGAATAAGTTGGTGAACACATTTATCATTTACATTTTATATCTTCAAACAATAGACAGGCAATTGAAATCAAAAGAACAATGAATATAGCTTGGAGCATTATAGGCAAATTGAATAACCGCCTTCGTAGTAAATACAATTCTTCTATAATTCTTGTATTCTATTATATCCCTCCTCTTGAGGATTGCGAAATCATTCGTTTCTTATAGTTCTGCATACACTCCTTATTTCATATACGGTTTGAGGCTGTGCCTATATTAACATTAATACTCTGGTGACACTTCTAGTAAATCTTGAATCTCCTAATTTCGATGTCTTCCTACTACTACAATTATCTTGTGTTTCTGCTACTGCTCCCCTAATGAAACAGATTTTCCAGTTCTTTTTCAATATCTTACTACTTCTCACGAGACTGTTACCTCTTCTCATCCAAATGCTGAAATCCTCTATTTAGGGAATTTCATTGTACACCATACTGAGTGGTCAGGCTCCTCTCATGCTGATAAAGGTGGAAAGGAGGCCAGATCATTCAGCATTCTCAACGATCTGTATACACACATTTTCCAGATCGTCCTAACCAGTTCTTGATTTATGCTTAACCCCCTACTCCTTCTAGATATAAATACACCATTTTCCTTCCCATTGGTAACTCTGATCATAATCTTCTATCTCTTAATTAAAATGCTTTCTCTCCAACTGCTCCACCATGTCCTAAACATACTTTCTGGCACTTTAACCGCGCTAATTCGGGGGCATTGCGCAGCTCTTTGCTAATTACCTTTAGAATGAATCCTGTTTTGTTCCGGAGGATGCTTCTGTCTCTGCCGAAAAGGTAGGGGCCGTAATCGCCAAAGGTATGAGAAGGTTCATTCCATCATCAACTAAATATTTTTCTCCTCAAAACCAATGGTTCGATGGTACTTGGTCTCGTGCCATTCATGAATGAGACAGCGCTTATCGTGCATGGAAAAACTCTAACTCTCGAATCAAACTTGCTAATTTTCATTCAGCTCGGAATCGTTGTAGGGATATTATTCGACGGGCCAAGCGTGCTTTCATCAAAAGGAAGTGTGAGACCTCCTTGGTTCTCCTACTGATAAAAATTTCTGGCCTCTAGCCAACAACAGCTCTAATAACTTCTGTTAAAATCTGTCTTTCTTCCTCTTATTCGTCCTGACGGTATTGTTGCTAATACTCCTTCTGAAAAAGCAAATCTCTTCGGCCTCCTTTTTTCCTCCAATTCAACCCTCAACGATTCCGGCTCTCCTCCTACTGCTTCTTCTCCTCTCAGGTATCCTGTGACTTCACATGATCAGGTCCATGGGATTCTGAACACTACGAACTTCAGGAAGGCCGCCGACCGGGATGGCATTCCTCATTGTGTTTTGAAGGAGTGTGCGTCTGATCTGGCAACTGTCCTTGTTCAGCTCTACCGTCTTTTCCTAAGTACTAATACTTTTCCTCAATGCTGGAAGCGAACATTTGTTCAGCAAATCCCGAAGAAGGGTTGCCTATCTGATCCTTCCAACTATTGTCCTATAGCTCCTACTTGTGTTCTATCTGAAATCTTTGAAACTCTCCTTAGCTCTCATTTCCCTGATAATCTAGAGTTTTAGTCCCTTCTTTCAGATCATCAGTACGGCTTTCGACATTAGAGGTCTACTGGTGACATACTTTTCCTATCTTACTGATTTATGGTCTTCTGCCCTTAGGGATTATGGAGAGTTTTGTGTTGTGGCGCTTGACATTTCCAAGACTTTTGATCGGGAGTGGCATGCGTCACTACTCTCCAAGCTCCTTTCCTTTTGGTTTCCTCCTTCTCTTTACTTACTTATGTCTAGTTTTCTTTCAGATCATTCCAGATCGGCACTTGTCGATGGAGAGATCTCTTCCTCATTTTTTTTTGTTATTTGTGGTGTTCCTCAGGGTTCTGTTCTATCTCCAACTTTATTCTTACTTTTTATCAACAATCTTCTCAGTTCCACTTCTAACTCTGTTCATTCTTATGCCGACGACTCAACTCTCCATTCTTCCACTAATTTCAAATCTGCTCCCTCTTTGGCTTCTAGAATTCCTTCTCGTCTTCAACTTTCTGACTCCATTCTTGCCGATCTGGACGGGATTTCCCGGTAGGGAATTATTATTATATTCTTATTACCCTACCAAAGTTCATAACGAATCCCCAATCTCTGTATCTCTATTTTTCATTATGATTTCTCTCTATGATATCAATTTATCTACTTTTTCAGTTTTTCTTTCATTATAAAATACTGGTAAAAAGAAAATTTTAACACCATATTTCATATGAAATTTTGGTCTATTAAATCGATACTTTCTAAATAATATAATATTTTCCTCCACTGTAGTTTAAAAACTAAGTAATAATTAAACTAATAATAATAATATCAATTGAGTGTTTTTAAAGTAAGCAGCATCGTAATCAAAAGTTCTTATTAAATAGTTGGAATTAGTAAAAAAAAGTAAGAATCGCACTATTCTAGGTGGTTGGAACAAGAATCAAAATGGGAAGTTTTTATAAGCAATTCTTCTTCTATGATTTAAACATAAAAAAAATATATTTTTAATGTTTTTTTTCTAATTGAAAGTTCTTAGATTTAAAATTATGGTAATAAAGTAAAGTTTAAAAAATAAATAGCTTTTCTTATTTGACTGAAAACTTAAATTGCATACCAACACTAATAATTTTTTTTTAATTAATTTGTATTTTAAAGTTACTTTTGTAAAACTAAATTAGCTTCAATTACCTAAAGATAACTATAATAAGATGATTTACCTCAAGAGTGATTATATCACTTGCATGCATTGAGAACACTATCTTAAAAGAAGGTTCAATAAGCAATAAAATCTTCATCACGATAAATTGTGAATCAATGACGTATTTAGTAACAGTACTCAGTGTGAAAAGTATGTCAACCATAAAGAATGCGCAAAAGGGTGTTTCATAGTATTCCAATATTTTCTCAGAGAATTTGCCCAAAATTAAGAGCTTTTTCTTCATTTGTTTCCAGTGAATTGCACATTTCCGAGTGGTCAGTGAATTTTCATCTACTAGTTGAAGCTTACTATCTGAAAAGTGATGCAGCACGTTTGATATTTGTTTGACGTGGTAGTAAAATAAACAATTCCAGTTGTAGAGTGTTAAAGCTGCATATAAATCACAAATATTAATAATACTTTCAAAGAACGAATCATTTACAGTTCGGATTGCCATAACTATCTCAAGAATTAAATAACAATTGGTTATACAAAATAATAAAAGTGCCCAGACCTCCGTATTTCGTTCTTGCTTTATATCGACAGAAAATGTTTTTATAAATTTATTAAATAAAAATTCTAATTTTGACAGAGGATATATTTTATCAAATGAGTAAAACAACAGTAAAGCAACAATCCAAGGGTAGCTTAATATCTCGCAAAATATAAGTACAAAGTTTACTTCTTCATTATAAAGAATAAATTTGCTGCAAATCACCATCGGTATGTAAATCAAATAAATAGAAAATCTCAACACTGTAAACACATTAATGTAAAGACTCGACGCAAACGTTTTCCAATTCGCTTCTTTTGGTTCCACACAAAATGGAAGGAAACCAATTATTCTTAAAATTCCAGAAGGGAAAATCAACCCAATATTAGAAATCATTTTTAATAGAACAATGTCACTATCCCTAGAAACTAAGCTTCGTTTTCATGAAATAAATTTAACTGCGATGCCTATGTTTCGCATAATGGCACAATATTTTACATATTTAATGAAAATCGCTTGCACAAGTTAATGAAACATTATTGATTATCAATCATTTAGAATTTTTAATCCTTCTCTCGTATATTTAATATATATATATATATATATATATATATATATATATATATATATATATATATATATATATATATATATATATATATATATATATATATATATCACTGTTCCAAAAATCGTAAAATTCTTAACTGAAGTAAAATAAAAGAGCTAATCAGAAGTACAAGATTCCTATCTTGTAAAAATGTATTTTCGACACATACCCTACAAATGTATATATTACATTATATTTATAAGAATGAGCTTTTGCTAAGTTCTGTTAAATAAGGTAAGTTTGAATCAGACCAAAAATACAGCACACTCATATTTAATACTGAATAGGTTAATGTTAGATTTAATTTAAATGTTGAATGGTTGTTCATGAATTTTCTTTTACTCTCTTCTGGCTAAATGATGTCTCTTACTTTTGTCTTTTCTTTTAAGTTTCCCTTTTCTATTATTATTTCTTTTGAAACATTTTATGGATAGGAGCCGGAACAGAACGAGGGTAATTCTCCTCATTCTCTATGTTGTCCGTCTAATTCCTACAATAAAATAAATATAATGTTTAGAAACTGTCAAAATCATTAAGCAGTTTCATAAAGGAAATATGTCACATTAAAATTAGTTTTCATAACTCAATAGATCTATAATTAACGCATGACATTTCTGATTTCTTTTTTGGGAGAACATCTCGAATTCTCTGGGTGAGTAACTAGCTTGCCCTGACCTCGTGATGGCCCGTAGAGAAGTATTTGTCTGGCTGAAGAGACAGCACATGCCCTTCGTTAGTAAGTTCAAGTTTCGAAAAAAAAAATGTGAAGTTGAATTTTAAATGATAATTTTTCTTAATCTCATTATCCTTTTTTCTATTGATGGCCTTTTGCTTAAATAAGAAACGAAGAAAATTTGAAAATGAGCAAATCAATGAATGAATTGATATAATATTTATTGATTGTTTAATAACTCAGGGAAAAATTCAATTTATCTAAGAGAAATCAAGCCAATATTTACATAATTAAAAATTCCCAAGTAGGATAATGGAATATTTTAAATATATGTCCAATTAAATCACATTGTCAACTATTGGTAGTGCTTGATTATGTGTAAGTTAAATTAGCTATATTTGCAGGAGCTTTATCATATATCAATTTTAGGAATTACTTTAAAATAAATATAAAATAATATTATATTATATATATATATATATATATATATATATATATATATATATATATATATATATATATATATATATATATATATATATATATATATTAGAGGTGGACCGGATATCCGCATCCGCATCCGCAACTGCGGATATCCGCATCATTTTTCCAATATCCGCAACCGCATCCGCATGCGCGGATAGTAAAAAATTACGTATCATGCAATCGATAAAAACTTTCAAAGGCAAAACTTTGTATTGAATGCAGAACCTCTTTCTGAGCGCCATACAGGCGACTATCTTGAAACTGTATTTGAAAAGATGCTGACAAAATGGAAGATTTCATTAAATGAAGTGCACTGCGTAGTCAGGGATTCGGGCACAAATATAAAAAAGCACTTTCTCTGGCAAGAGTGAAAAATGTAGATTGCTTTGCACACCAAACTCAGATAGTAGTTAAAAATTCCATTATGAGTCAAAAATGTGTATCCGATTTAATAACCAAATGTAGGTTAATTGCTACGCATTTCAATCACTCCGTTGTAGCCCAAAATGAGCTGAAGAAAATACAAACAAGATTAAATGTTCGTCCACTTTCTGTCATGCAAGATATTCAAACACGCTGGAATAGTAGTTTGCATATGCTTGAGAGGATGAGCGAAATTAATGAGGGCCATTTGCCTTTATGCTTCAAGCAGCACAAAAATAAAGCCTCTAACAGCTGACGAAAATGACATTTTAAATAATTGTATTAATATCCTTAAGCCTTTTGAAGATTTAACAAACTATAAGTTCAGCTGAATCATGTTTGTCAGATGTGATTCCACTTGTTTCAACATAGAAAGTTGTGTTAACAAATGTTATTAAGTCTAAGGGAGTTTCAAGGATGACTGAAACATTAATGAAGGAGATGAACGACAGATTGAAAACCTGGAAAATGATGATGCTTATACAATTGCAACCTTTTTAGATCCTAGGTACAAAACAAAATTTTTTAAACCCCTTGTTTCTCAGAATGTTAAAATCAAATTAGGATGCTTATGCGATGAGATGATAGAAACAGCTAAAATAACGCCTTTCAAGAAAAAGCAAACAGCTCTCAGATACAAAAGAAACAAAATATGTTAGCTTAAGCATTGCTAAATCAATGAAAGATCTTCTAGCTTCCAGCAGCGATGAAGAATCACAGTCAGAAGTGTCAAAGGATACAATATCGATTATTGAAAATTATCTGAAACTCCCACGTTTGGAGGCAGATAAAGACCAACTGGTTTGGTGGAGAGATAATTGCAAAAGTTTCCCTATTCTTGCTTATTTAGCATGTCTTTTCCGTGGAGCAGGCCTCATTTACGACGAAAAGCGAACCAAACTTTCACCTGAAAGAGCCCAAAAGCTTTTATTTCTAAAAATAACTTACCAATTATTAACTTCAAATGGAATATGTGAAACTGTGAAATGTGAAGGTAATATTGAATTACTGGCTATATATATATATATATATATATATATATATATATATATATATATATATATATATATATATATATATATAATATATATATACTATATATATATATATATATATATATATATATATATATATATATATATATATATATATATATATATATATATATATATATATATATATATATATATATATATATATATATATATATATATATATATATATATATATATATATATATATATATATATATATATATATATATATATATATATATATATATATATATATATATATATATATATATATATATATATATATATATATATATATATATATATATATATATATATATATACCTTTTCTAAATGGGTGGAGGTTGGGTAAAGAGGTTGGTGGGGTGTTCAAGAGTTGGGTCCCCGTCCCACACCCTGGTAACATAGATTCTGGATATTATATTTAAAATTCCAAGAATCTATGGCAAAAACTCTTAAAAAATTAAACTATCCGCATCCGCATCCGCATCTGCGGATATCCGCAATTGAATATCCGCAACCGCATCCGCATCCGCGGATAGTAAAAAATTACTATCCGGTCCACCTCTAATATATATATATATATATATATATATATATATATATATATATATATATATATATATATATATATATATATATATATATATATATATATATATATATAATAATATTTCTTTTAAATATATGACGTATTCGTGTCTATTTATACTAAATCAGATCATTATTTTTTCCCTTTTAATTTTTTTGCGATTCCATCAAAAAGTTTCTCAATCTCTCCCGAGTTTCTCTCTTCAAAATGTGAATTTCTTTTTTTTCTACGTTCCTGCAAAGTTATTTTAATGATAATATCTACTCCTCATTTTTTTGGTATTATAATTATTAATTTCATAGCACCCTTAATATTATCCTACCAAAGTTCATAATGAATCCTCAATCTCTGAATCTCTTTTTGTTCTTCATGAATTATCGTTATGATATCAATTTATCTACTTTTTCAGTTTTTTGCTTTCATTATAAAATACTGGTAAAAAGAAAATTTTAGCACCTTATTACAAATGAAATTTTGGTCCTATAAAATCAATATTTCCTAATTAAAATAATATTTTCTTGCACAGTACTTTAAAAACTAAGTAATAATTAAACTAATAAAAATAATATTAATTGAATGTAATTCTAGTAAGCAGCATCGGAATCGAAAATTCTTAAATTTGGAATGGAAAAAAAAGAGTAAGAATGGCACTATTCTAAGTGGTTGGCATGAGAAGCGAAATAGGAAGTTTTTTTATAAGCGATTCTTCTGCCCTGATTTAAACATTAATAAAATTTATTTTTAGTTTTGTTTTTTGTTTTTTTCTATTTGAAAGTTCGTAGATTTAAAATTATGGTAATAAAGTAGTCGAAAAAAAAATTTCTTTTAGTATTTGACTGAACACTTAAATTGTATACCAACACTAATAACTCTTTTTTTTAAATTAATTTGTATTTTAAAGTTAATTTTATAAAACTAAATTAGCTTTAATTACCTAAAGATAACTATAATAAGATGATTTACCTCAAGAGTGATTATATCACTTGCATGCATTGAGAACACTATCTTAAAAGAAGGTTCAATAATCAATAAAATCTTCATCACGATAAATTGAGAATCAATGACGTATTTAGTAAGAGTACTCAGTGTGAATAGAATGTCAACCATAAAGAATGCGCAAAAGGGTGTTTCATAGTATTCCAATAATTTCTCAGAGAATTTGCCCAAAATTAAGAGCTTTTTCTTCAGTTGTTTCCAGTGAATTGCACATTTCCGAGTGGTCAGTGAATTTTCTTTTACTATTAGAAGCTTACTATCTGAAAAGTGATGCAGCACGTTTGATATTTGTTTGACGTGGTAGTAAAATAAACAATTCCAGTTGCAGAGTGTTAAAGATGCATATAAATCACAAATATTAATAATACTTTCAAAGAATGAATCATTTACAGCTTGAATTGTTATAACTATCTGAAGAATTAAATAACAATTGGTTATACAAAATAATAAAAGTGCCCAGACCTCCGTATTTCGTTCTTGCTTTCTATCGACAGAAAATATTTTTATAAATTTACTAAATAAAAATTCTAATTTTGACAGAGGATAAAATGAATAAAATGAGTATAAAAACACTAATGCAACAATCCATGCGTGGCCCAATATCTCACAAAATATAAGTACAAAGTTCACTTTTCCATTATAAAGAATAAATCTGTTGTAAATCACCAACGGTATGTAAATCAAATAAATAGAAAATCTCAACACTGTAAACACATTAATATAAAGACTCGACGCAAACGTTTTCCAATTCGCTTCTTTTGGTTCCACACAAAATGGAAGGAAACCAATTATTCTTAAAATTCCAGAAGGAAAAATCAACCCAATATTAGAAATCATATTTAAAAGAACAATGTCAATATCCCTAGAAACAAAGGTTCGTTTTCATGATATAAATTTAACTGCGATGCCTATGTTTCGCATATTGGCACAATATTTTACATATTTAATGAAAATCGCTTGCACAAGTTAATGAAACATTATTGATTTTGAGATGCGAGAGATCAATCATTTAGAATTTTTAATCTTGCTCTCATATATATATATATATATATATATATATATATATATATATATATATATATATATATATATATATATATATATATATATATATATATATATATATATATATTTCAATACTGAAGAAAATTGTTCTCTATTTTGGTGGTAGCTTTCGCTTGCTGATTAATTCTGCATTTATTTTAATTACGAGTACCCATCTTTTACAGGATAATTTCACTGAATGCTTGTGACTTTTTAAAGCTTAATTTAACATCTCTTTTGTCCATCTAATTGTCATTCCTTTTAGATATATGACATTCTCGGGTCTATTCTGGCTAAGTCAGATCATAATTTTTTTTTTCTTCTTTTTTTGTGCGATTTCATCAAAAATTTTCTTATTTTTTTCCTATATGTTACCCATTCATCCATTAATATATCTCCATACTTTTTTGTGACACACTAAAGTTTTTGAGTGGTTCTCCTGTCTAGTTTCCAATCCAAACAGACATTTGTCATTGCAGGTAATACGTACTATTGTGAATAATAATAATAATAATAATAATAATAAATAATAATAATAATAATAATAATAATAATAATAATAATAATAATAATAATAATAATAATAATAATAGGGTCAGACTGCACTTTGAACCACTTAAATATTTCAAAAAACTACTGAACGTACGTAAAAAGGATAACATTTTTGGAATCCTTTTCGAATTTTAGGTAAGAAATTGGTAAAATATTTGAAAATAAATTTTTAAAAAAATGTTCGTGTACGAACATATATATATATATATATATATATAATATATATATATATATATATATATATATATATATATATATATATATATATATATATATTATATATATTTTTTTTTTTTTTTTTTTTTTTACATTAGCGAAATTTAAGTTATTCCAATTTCGATGAATTTATTTAAAAAAGGAGACATTGCCAGAGGTACGATTCTTTCAAGCGTAATAAAAAAGTAAAATTTACTTACGTAATAAAATTGTTATAAGAATTTATTTTTTATTTCCCAAATTTTCTTACCTAAAATTCGACAAGGATTCCAAATATATAATCCTTTTTACGTACGTTCAATAGTTTTTGAAATATTTAAGTGGTTCAAAGTGCAGTCTGGCCTAATAATAGATATGGTTTCACTCTAGTAATATATAAGTTTTATATTATTTTCGTATCCGAGGAAGAGTCTATAGATGCCATGATTTTAATTAAATCTGTCCCCTGAGACTGGATAGTTTATCTCCAGGCTTTGTACTCGAATGGACGACTGTTCCTACAAATCCAAAGGTGAGTTTGTTTTATGTACCTTTACGACTGTAGACCTGTTTGGCCTACGTAACGAGAGCCACAATCCATACACCTATTAATATATATAACTGAGGAGTCAGATTTTCAAATCTGAAGCATTTAGAAATTGTAAAATTTTCAAAATAAATAAATTAAAATTAGTGAAATTTTTTAAATTTTATGTTTCATTCTGGAATTTCTCATACAAAGAAGAAAGTTTATATGCCCTGAAGAACCTTTATCGAAGAGTAGATTATATTTAAATGGAAGGAAACTGAAAAATTCACACCCTTCATTATTATTATTATTATTAAATTTACTATTATTATTATTATTATTATTATTATTATTATTATTATTATTATTATTATTATTAATTTAACATAATTTATTAATATTAATTGTATTTAAAAAAAATTCTTAACATTGACTTTCAGAGATTTCTCATTCAGAATACATATTAATTTGAAGTGAAAATTTTAATCTTGATTTTTTAACAATATTTTTTGCTCTATTATTTTCTTATTTATATATAATGTTATTTTATGATAATTTTGCCCTCATATCTATATATTATTATTATTCCGTCACTTTTAAAAGAAAAAATATTTTCTACCACTTTTTTGCGGTTAAAATAATAATAAACATTTTATTATTATCATAAAAATGTTTTATTATTATTTGTGGTGTCAATAAATCTACGGTATATATTTGGTCATTTCGGAAGGCGAACCCCGACGATATTTACGCAAGCCTAAGCCTTTGGGTTTAGGCGTTGCTTCAGCAAAGTTGCTTGTTTATATATAGTATTTTACGAGCCTTGAAAATGGGTAGAACTGAAAGACACACGAAACTAGTCGGCTTAATAAAACTCTGAAAATTTTGAAATTTATTTTGGTTATACTTCCAATATATATATATATATATATATAATATATATATATATATATATATATATATATATATATATATATATATATATATATATATATATATATATATATATAATATATATATATATATATATATATCAACAAAATTTTACAAAGTATAACATAATAAAACATTAAAATCAAAAAATAAATCACAAAATGTATTTTTGTTTTTTTTACATATTCATTAACAGTAATTATTGCTTGTATCATATTACAATAAAAACAAGTCTAAAAGCAGTTTACTTTTCTTGCCTAACTTCAAATTTTCAGTTTTGTTACTTAAGACACAAATGTTAATTTCTCTTAAATTGAAAACCTGAAGTACTGAAGAACTGAAGAATTAAAGAAATTAAGCACAGGAACATGAAGAACTATTACTCGTTTGGAACGAGTAACGGAATTGGATTCCAACTATTAGGTAGGTTATATAACTGCTTAGGACCTTGAATATATATATATATATATATATATATATATATATATATATATATATATATATATATATATATATATATATATATATATATATATATATATATATATACACGTTAAAATCAAATCAAAATCCGTAGCTCAGTTGATCGAGCATTCGCCTGCCAAACGAGAGGTCCATTGTTCGAGGTCTGGTCGGAGTAGAGAAATTTGGGCAGTTCTCTCTTGCTCTTAGCCCAGCCCACTTAAGCGTAAAAAGTATACCAGTGGAATTCTTGCTGCAGGTGGAATCAAAAATCGGAATCCGTGATAGGCCTGGCCAGCCAGCGGATGTTTGCCGTTACCGTGAAACCCTTGATTCATCGTTGAATGAACCTATTGACAGAGCTAATAACCCTTCCTGTGAGCGGATTTTGATTTGACATCTACCGGTATATATATATATATATATATATATATATATATATATATATATATATATATATATATATATATATATATATATATATATATATATATATATATATATATATATATATATATATATATATATATATATATATATATATATATATATATATATATATATATATATATATATATATATATATATATATATATATATATATATATATATATATATATATATATATATATATATATATATATATATATATATATATTGCAGTAAACATTACTGAAAGAAGTAAAAAATTTCATATTTTTTATAATATATTTTCATCGAAAAGTAAAATTGAGGAGCAAAATAGAATAGGATTCAACTTACGGGTAATAAATTATGACGTCCAATATCAAAGTATCCGAAGAAACTGATCCGGGGAAAAGCTTTCAGTACTGAAGATATTTTTCTTATCTGAAACAAAATAATAGCAGCCTTTCAAAAACATATATGATTTGATTAAGATTATTATTGTTATTATTATTATTATTATTATTATTATTATTATTATTATTATTATTATTATTATTATTATTATTATTATTATTATTATTATCAGTAGTAGTAGTATTTTAATTTATAACCACTACAAATTGTCAAAGAAATTCTCAAAGTGTAGATCAATGGACGACGAAGCGATGATGATAACCATTGCACCTCTTTAAGCAGTACAAAACTATCAAATCCTTCTTTATTTTCATCACAAAAATTTGTGAAAGAGATGATCTTGAAGAGCATTAGTCTTAATGAGGTTGTTAGCTTTTATTACAATAGGGAAGGCTTCATGAAGAGGTCCATTCAATCTCTTCTCTACCAGATGTTGGCGGTGAATCTCGCAATATGTGCAAAATACATTTGGCAATGCATATTTTAAATGTGATTCACCCTCTGTACCTACCGACCATGTAAGGAGCGAAATCAATAGCACAAGCCAGTAAATTTTCGAGTAGAATATTTTTTTCTCTAAAATAAGACTGAACTTCCTTAAATATTGTTCCACCTTTAGTATCTGTTATGAGGAATCTTGCAAAATGCGTTTTCTCTCTGAGTTCATTATCATCCATATATCTTTCATATGCCAATAAAAGTTTTCATTACCCATCAAAGGTGATTCATCGAGTTGCATTGCAAACCATTTCACTCGTAATTGAGCAATAAGTTGATTTTCTTCATCTTCAGACATTTCATCAATGCTTCTGGATATTGTGTTATTGATCAAAGGAAGGTTATCGATAAATTCACGTGTATTTTTTTTATTAACTGTTGAAATTACAAGTGATATCGAAGGAAAGGTGATAGTTTCGCCAATGATATGGGACTTTCCAGATTTTGTTATTATTTTGCTGATTTCATATGATGCTAATAAACTGCAATCTTTATAACATCTGATCCAATTTGTGTCTTCCTTGAAAATTGTCTAATAGTTATTGAAAATAATCTACTGATTTATTTTTCTTTTCGCTGTCTTGTTTACAAAAAGTGAGGAAGCTTATTTGGCTTCATTCTATCATTAAACAGCTTTGTCATACAAATAAAACACATTGGTTTTGTGATATTCTCTGGTGATGAAATAAAACCATGCCACAGATATTCAGTGAAATATTGTCGTTTTTTTTTTTTTTTTTTTTTTTTTTTTTTTTTTTTTTTTTTTTTTTTTTTTTTTTTTTTCTTTCTTATATTTAATGTTGGAAATAACAAAAAATAAAATAAAATGTTGAACAATAACACAAACAATAGATTTCACCACGACGATGCCTATTTCACACTATACCATAAAATGACTGCTTCCGACTGATTGACTCTTTCTAGATGAATCGGTGCTTAAATAATGTTTTCCCATCGAGAATTTTCTATTAACAGAAATATTTTTTTTTGCGTCAACTAAAAATGGTTCGAGAAAATGGGAGTATTTTCTAACTCCGAATTTTTAGACTTTTCTATATTTGTTTATTTTATTATTTTTATGTAACAAATTATATTATTATAGACCCCCGAAATAACATTTTCCCCCTTAACAACCCACTTATATCTTCTTTGGTCCAATGGGGTTCATTTGGACCCCAGTTGGGAATTGATGATTTAGAATGTAAAGGGAAAAAAAATTAAAGATTCTAAATCCTGTTTAATTTAATAATTATATAACAAATAATAATAATTATATAGTAATAACAATTAATAATAAAAAGATTTGAAAAGAGAAAACACACACACACATATATATATGTATATATATATATATATATATATATATATATATATATATATATATATATATATATATATATATATATATATATATATATATATATATATATATATATATATATATATATATATATATATATATATATATATATATATATATATATATATATATATATATATATATATATATAATATAAAAATATATAAAAAAAAAAAAAAAAAAAAAAAAAAAAAAAAAAAAAAAAAAAAAAAAAATAATAATATATAATATATATATATATATATATATATATATATATATATATATATATATATATATATATATATATATATATATATATATATATATATATATATATATATATATATATATATGAAAATATTTATGTTACTTTAATTATATTTTATAAAAAGTTTTTATAATAACTTTCTTAATTAAAAAAGGAAAAAGAAAAAGAAAAAGAAATAAATACCTCATTTAAAGTATCTTGGTTTGAAATTACTGCAACTAAAATCTTCAGTTGATTTTGTGCTTCAGCAACCTAATAATAATAATAATAATAATAATATAATAATATAATAATAATAATAATAATAATAATAATAATAATAATAATATTATTATTATTATTATTATTATTATTATTATTATTATTATTATTATTATTATTATTATTATTATTATTATTATTATTATTATTATTATTATTATTATTATTATTATTATTATTATTATTATTATTATTATTATTATTATTATTATTATTATTATTATTATTATTATTATTATTATTATTATTATTATTATTATTATTATTATTATTATTATTATTATGATATTATTTTTATTATTATTATTATTATTATTATTATTATTATTATTATTATTATTATTATTATTATTATTATTATTATTAATACATCTACCCTGATGAATTAAAGAAAGATAAAACATTTAAATTATGTAAACTAACTCTACTCCACTATAACATAAGAAGACTCCGTAAACATCATGATAATTTCTCAAATTCTATATCCTACCAAAATATAAATTTTGACATTGTCGTGATTAGTGAAATTTTCCTAAATAACTTTAATAAAGACAAATACCCAATCCCCGGATACAATGGACCACATCTAGTTGGAAATTACAAACGAAGAGGTGGGGTTTCAATATACGTTAGGAATGAATTTTGCAACAAAGTAAATATAATTACATCGAAGCGCTTGCTATTCAAATTAACACCAAAGAAAACAAAATATAGTCGGAATCTACAGACCACCAAACTCTTCAAGAAATAATTTTAAATGCGCTCTAAAAACTTTAATTCAAACCAGCTTAAATGATTCAAGCGTT